>JARK01000073.1:78375-106705 GCA_000688135.1 Ancylostoma ceylanicum
ATTCTTCGCCTCGGGTCGGTGAGGACATGTCTACTGGGGTTATCGAATACGCTGAGCACGAATATGGCAACCGTTTTGCGTCAATTATCGATTTATCGATTTTATTGATTTTCCGCAATTTTTGCCCACGGGTCGGTGAGGACATCTCTACTGGGGTTATCGAATACGCTAAGAACGAATATGACAATCATTTTGCACCAATTTGATCAATCTTTTATACCGGTTATTTTGTTTCCGTGCGGGGGTGACGAAAGGGCTACCGAGAATACTCAACATGATGGTCATCGAAATGTTCGTGGGCAGTTCCAGTGAATGTATTAGTATCAATAACTATCCGCATCATTGTGAAAAGCCGGGGGTAGAGAACTCCCGAGCGAAGCCGGGTATACCGTCTAGTTCATTATAGCCTTCTGCAACCTGGTCAGGCTGCTACATCAGAGTCTTACTGTTGTGGCTTAGACCTGATGTATGAAAAGTTACGACAAATTTGGCCGGCAGTAGTAAACAGAAGTGGGCCTGCCCTACTTTAGGACAACGCTAGACTTCATTCTTCAGAACTTACCCGGCAAAACTGACGCAGTTAGGCATCGAAGTTCTCCCCAATTCTCCTTATTCCCCAGACCTCTCCCCTACGATTATTACTTTTTCCGAGCTCTCGATGCAAACCTGCGACAGCAGGTGTTCCCTGATGTGGAGCATGTCGAAATCGCTTTCCAAAATTTCTCAAATACTCTTGATCTCAATTTCTACTGTAAAACCATAAACTCTTTGCAGAATCGTTGGCAAAAATGTGTTGAATCTGAGGGATTTTATCTCGACTAATAAAGTTGTGTTTGAGCCGAGCTACATTTTAATTTGGTGTGTCCCTTTCGGCAATTGATTCCGCACCAAGTAATACTTGGTCCTGATGCACAGCGTGAAAACTGTAAACACGGTCTCACCCGTAGGCTGCGAGACCACCAGCGGAGAGATGAGTCACCCAATGTGCGAGGATGCTAAATGTGCTCGCCTCGCTGCCAGTCACATGCCAAGTGAGATTCCGCGAAGATCCAGATGCACCTAGCTCTCTAAATCGCTCAGCCCTCTGAAAGCTGCGCATCTTTCCTCAGCATTGTCAATCGCTGCATCACGTGCTGGGATAGGCCAAAATAGCCGAGGATTTCGCAAGACTTTTGCGTCTGCTCCTCGAAAAATTTGTACCCTTACTAGTCCTTTCATAGGAGGGATCGGCCCTCACGCATACTTTCTGGATACCAAAATCAAAGGTCACGTTCATCCCCATTATCCTGGTTACCAAAATAGTCCACTAATTAGATAATCAACACAATTTCAGTAACTTTTTCAGACTGTTTCAGCGTGTTGCTCCATTCCACTGAAGGATAAACAGATTTCCATCATTGCTCTTCGTTAGATCTACATTTCGAAATTCACAAATATTGAAGAATTGATCAGATTACGTAATCAGAGCAACGTGCGTGAACATATTTTGTTAGTTCAACATACGACTCGTTAAACATTTTCTGAGTATTGTTTGCACTGAAAACAATCTGAAACATAAGTCCCGCTGCACTACTCAGCTGTTGGATATGTGGAATGCTCACGACGTAGACTGGCCGCCGGGAAGCCCATGAGCTGCATGCATACATCCTCCCAGTTGGGAGTGGTCTCCCAACTCTCAGCTGGGAGCATCTCCCAACCGGAAGAAGTTGGGAGCTCTCGCGTTGCACATCTGTTGGGAGCATGTTGGGAGCTCCCCACACGGAACTGCACAAGCTTTTCAAATAGTGGACAATGTCGCAACTTTCCATATGAGATAATAAGCCACTGTTTATGTTACTAATTTTATCAAAGCGCTAACACGGTATCCCAGGTGCCTTTGTTTTTTTTTTGGGAAGTTCATGGAACTGCGTCAGCATCTTCGAGGATAATGTTCTTTGTTGTGTAGAAGCTTTATTTATGCAAACTCATATTGATGATGTGTCTGCATCTCCTGCATGATGGTCTTACAAGTAGATCCGTTAGTGAATGGGTAGCGAATCTTCACTGTAGTGTTCCCTAGAAAATGTTGGTAAATCAAGCTAAGGTAGGATAGCCTTCCATGGCGATTGCGTTGATGTCTTGGTGTCCCCTGTGATGGCTTCAATGCAAAATCATTTTTGCGGAAGATTTCCTGATCCGAACCAGCACCGTGCACGCGGTTAGCCTGATATGTGGCTGTTCAGATGCTTTAAGGCGTTCATCGTGAAACTGACATCTGTATTGCATGGCAATTCTATTGCTGCCCGACTGTGGTAACGTAGAAAGTATATATAGAGTAATTGACACCAGATAAGTGGGTCAGCCACGCGTCCGACTCACGTATCCATCTGCGGAGGATTTTTCATGGAGACAGGCTCAAACCCCAGAATGAAAATGCAACGCGGTCGCCGCGAAGCCACGAATGCGTGGGCCTTGTTTGCGCCTGCGCTGTGCAAGGACCGACGTTAGGCCTATCGTTCATCATGTGCACACACGCACGTGCATCTGGTATTACTTGTAACTTTTGGTTTTGCTTCTATTTAATTCTATCAGAGTAGTTGTATTGCAAGTCTTAGTTTGAAACAACTAAAAAAACATCAAACAGGCAGCACCATTGACACTCGAAAGCAAGGATAAAATTGGTGCTGAAAGTTTTGACAGGCACAGAGAATTATTGATTTCGGATAATGTTCAATGCATCTGATGGCCTTTACTGGAGTTCCTAGTGTTCTACCTTCTCTGCAAAATCAGGTAGTCATTTAGTGGTGCATGAATATGTGCAGAAATCCACTCAACTACTCCATCAAAATTGCCTTCCCAACATCTCACCCTACTAAGAACTGAGGGAGCATTTCGGCAATGTTGTATACTTTGGAATATTTGATTTTTTTCGAATAATCGAATTTCGAATTTATTCGATTTTTAATTTTTTCGAAAAATCGAATTTCGAATTTATTTGATTTTTCCATTTTTTTCGAATAATCGAATTTCGAATTTATTCGACTTTTCCATTTTTTCGAATAATCGAATTTCGAATTTATTCGATTTTTCCATTTTTCCGATTAATCGAATTACGAATTTATTTGATTTTTCCATTTTTTCGAATAATCGAATTTCGAATTTATTCATTTTTTCACTATTATCGAATAATCGAATTTCGAATATATTCGATTCGTCGTTAATTTCCAATTTTCGAACTTATTCGGTTTTTCAAACTTCGAATAATCGAATAAATTTGAAATTTGATTTCGTTTTCATCCGATTACTTGAGCAGTTTGACTATTTCGGAATCGAGAAGTCTCCGATGACCTTAGAATTTGAAGTCATGGTGGTGAAGATTTCTTCTACTATATGGACACTCTTCAAGTGTGATCTTCAAGTGTTTGACTTCAATCATGACATTCTCAAAACTCAAAGATACGAAGAAATATACCGGCTGAATCGGTGCCCTAAGGATTCTAGCTGCAATATGGCACCAAATTTTAAAGGCAGGGTCTCATCAAGATGATCTTCATGCGTCTCTCGCTTGAAAAGTTCCATACGATGACAGTGACCCCAAATCTTTTCACTTCATAAGTCGTTCTCGAGGCTTATGTAGGAAATCACAACAGCAACACCTCTTTGCTGTCGCATGGAAGTCCTTTTTGACAAGTCTTGCTGTGGTGGATGATGAGGGCAGCCTTACGCAGAGCTGAGCAGAAAATGATATTGCAATCCCATAGCATTTTTCTTTGGCAATCATTTTTCTTTCTTTCTTCGGGGTTGACCTTGAGGAACACGACCTTGAGGAGCACTATCAATGTGGAATTACGTGATTAACGAATGAGTAACATTATGAAGGGCTTCGAAAAGCAGATACACTGCTGATCATTCGTCCTCTGCGGACCATCCAATATTACAGAGAAAAGCCTGGCAGCTTGGGATGCAGAACTGTGCGGACACGAAATTCCTCCGACTATTCGAAGTATTCGATTATTCGAGAGAAAGCTGAACCGATTTTCGAATAAATTCGAAAGCAGACCCATTTCGAATATTCGAATTTCGAATAAATTCGAAAATGGACTCTTTTCGAATAGTCGAATTTCGAATAAATTCGAAAATGGACTTTTTTCGAATAGTCGAATTTCGAATAAATTCGAAAATGGACTTTTTTCGAATAGTCAAATTTCGAATAAATTCGAGAATGGACTTTTTTCGAATAGGCGAATTTCGAATAAATTCGAAAATTGACTTTTTTCGAATAGTCGACTTTCGAATGAATTCGAAAATGAACTTTTTTCGAATAGTCGAATTTCGAATAAATTCGAAAATGGACTTTTTTCGAATAGTCGAATTTCGAATCATTCGAATTTGAATGTTTATTCGAATTTTTTATTCGAACACGTTATTCGGTCCAAAGTATACATTGTTGGTAGAAATTGGAACTACCCACTCCCAACTCCCAACATGGTATGCATACAGGGAGATAGGTTGAGAGGCTCGCACTCCCGACTTGGGAGCAGTTGGGAGTAGGTATGCATAGGGCTGCATATTTGAACCCCGTTGAGCTCGTTAGGTAGCAAGTTGAATATTATTTTGAGGCAATCACCTACTTTCATACCGACGTATACCTGCAATTTTGTATTACATTCCATGGAGCGCACTCAGAAACTCCACAACAAAAAAAGAGCTAGAAGTAGGAATTAAAAAAAGGTTTGGAGCCTCTAAATTTTGAGAAATTCATATCGACAATGGTGTAGATAGTGGCTGTCAAAGTAGACAACGCAGTCTTGTGAAATTACAAGATTAGTTGAAGATCAAATTACAAGATTTTGTTTATTCTTATAAACGACTCTTTTCAGACGTGAGAACTTTTGTGAGTGCTACCTTCAAGGCTTTACACAGGCTCAGTCGAAATTGTTGGTTGGTGATAGTAGGTGATAAAGGATAAAGGCATCAACGGAGTGGTGGAAATCAGCAGCACGGGTGGCGTGTGAATAAAAGATGCCAATCAAACAAGAATAACGCTTAGCTTGGTTCGGATCCCTTCCATGGTAGGAGATACCTAGCACTGGGAAGACATGGACAGACTTTGCACATGGAAGTGATCCTTCCCTATTTCTGATGAGAAATTACACAAGGGTGTTGCTTGTTGCTGTTTAAAACATGAGTGAATCTCCATGGCTCCTCAATAGCGCCGAACCTTGGGTCTCTCCACCCAAGACACTGCACAAGAAGTGGTCGAGCTGCAAGAGGTTACTAAGCTGTTGACGGCCAACTGACAGCTGATCGTGGACAATGCTGCCATATGCACTCGATTTCGATCCGTATGGAGAACGCTCGAAGCTAGATGATTCGCGGTCTCATGGTGCTCTGAACGCGGGTTTTTGGACGGATAGGGTTGCAGACCCCATGATCGGCGGCTGTGCAGCTGCCTGAAGTGGGCCTTCGTTTTGACCCTCGCGTCCGCTTTGTGCCATGCCTGTTTGCGAAGGATTTTCATGTAATCTTTCAAAGGGGCATGTATATACTGAAAAAATATACCGAGAGACCATTACGAATCACAACGAGGCCGCAAACGCGTGTGTCTGATTAGCGTCTGAGCTGAGTCTCGGCAGTCATTTTAGTGTACAGTGGTAACCGGCAACCAAATTTAATTGCCCTCACAACCCCCTAGGCCTCCTCATGAAATGCCGTCTCTAGAAGTTGCACCAAATAATTATCTACCGGCCTGATCTTCCGGCTAACGCCGGACTCTCGGGCTTCTTTTAGGCTCGCTTCACTCGCCTCGTATTCGTTGTACATATATTCCCTCCTACTGAGCGTCGACGCACCACTCACGCAGTCGTGGACTCGTCCAGCGGCGTTCCTCCACTACTGAATCGCTTCCATAACAGTCACCCTTCCCCTATCATTTCTCCAGCGCCCGTGCCGGCGGAACTCTCATCCTTACCATTCTTCGTCCGCCAGGCTCATCCTCCTCCTTCTAAAGGGATCGTGCCCTCCTCTCCCCTTTTATACGGTCCAGTAATCACAGGTCAGTATCACTCATTCGAACTGGGGTGTGAACAAATTTCGGTTACTAAATGAACTTAACATGTCTGAACATGACAAAAGTGGCCCGAAACACCTGTAGATCAAGGTAAAAATTAAAATTTGCAACCTTTTCGTACATAACTCGACGCGCTGAACGCAATGGTGCAGGTATTTTCCGTTTTTGTTGGCTGGTTCTCGTGTACAGACTCACATACACACACATGAATTGCCAATTAATAATAAGTAGATGAGAGGAACATTATGGGATCTTCTCTAAGAGTTTAGTAGCATAGCCGCACTACCGCCCTGTGACAAGGAGATTATTCACCCATTAGGGTTCGTTTTATTTTTTCTTGAAATTTTGAAATTCAGTTTTCCATCGTTATTAAACTGTAGGAATTTCCCATAGCGTGCAGAGAAAAACAGTACATCGTGGGCGAAATTATTGTACCACGCTTTAGAAGGAGCAAAACGTGACAAAGTCCAGATGAAAATTTTCACTTCTTCCGCGCATTTGGACGTTTTTGAAGATTTGACTACAGATATTCACTACTATTTGAAATTACAGGAATCCTACAAACCTCACAGCATGGGTATGGATAAGGCTGCATGAAGAAATAGCGGTTTTGTTGAAAATAAAAAAAAACTCGTGTAAATCATTCTTACCATTGAAAGAAGAACAAAGAATAGGTAGCTGTGTAGGGAACATGCCATCATACCTTATCGACAACTAATTCAATCAAGTTCTCACACCTTAGTTCCGTCGCATCTCAGATTCAAACACCAAGGTCGAGATCAGGTCCTGGATAGGCAGCATGCGCTGCACTGACACATTCTCCTAACTGGGTCAATGCATGAGATATGTGTATTACCACTTGAGATGCATTTACGGTTCACTTGTCGCCTTCAAAGCAAAACAAGTAATGTAGACAGTACAGAACAAGAATGTACATATAAGTATATGGAAGGGTACTTGACATGAAAAAGTCAGTGCACAGGTATGGGAACGTTGATACAATGTTGAAACCTATCATGGAAATTTAAACAACAATATTGCTCACTTCAGCGCCCACTACTCCTGCAATGCCGCGTGAAACGTGTATGTTTAACAGAAACCTGGGACTGAGTCCTTGTCATTTCTGGGTTGCAAAACTTTACACTTTCTGCTTCTCTTTTTGTGTCAGGTTTATGAGTGTGCCTGATAGAAGGTAATATAAATTTGCAGGAGAATGTATCTATAATCACGATAATACGTGTCCACAAATAATATTTGAGTTGCTGGCAAGCGAGCCCTACTGGACTGAGATCTAGGCTTTCCCGCGGCCAATCAATGAGGTGAACATTCCACATATCCAGCAGCTCAGTAGTGCAGATGCGTTTCAAATTGTTTTCAGTGCAAACAATACTGAGAAAATGTCTAACGAATCATGTGTTGAACTAATAAACAGCAAAAAAAAATTGATGTAAAAAGTGTGCGCATACATGTTGCCCTTATTGTGTAATTAGAGTAGATCTGATTGATTCTTCTATGTTCAGGGATTTCGTAATTTAGCTCCCACAAAAAGCAATGCCGGAAATCTGTCTTTAAATAAGCTGATAGCCATCAATATCTATTGAAGTGAGCAGCTGTTTCATCCCTCTTCGTGTAATTACAAGATTCAGCCATCCAAACTAAATTCTAGAAATTGTAAACGGGCGATAACATGTCAGAAATCGATGAGTGCCAAATTACATTTGCGGGATCCCATCAAATACGCGCCATTAATCCGGAATGACGGGCCGCCGACGATCCAGGGGCGGTAACGCTTGCCAGCACTCCCCGTCATCATCTCTACTCAGACATTCGCTCGGGAGTCCCGCCTGACAAAAAGCTTTCTTATCACTTTCGGGACAAAATCAGGAGCTTTGGCGGGAGACATCATTTTGGTTTTGTTGCGGGATTAACCCGAGAATGGTGCGGGTTTGTTATTGCCACGTGGTAACCCTTATCAAATGAGGGGTATATAAGGGCCTCCCTCTGCAGGTAGGCTTCAGTCTACTCTCCGCTTCGGCGGAGAGGAGTCCTACGGGACTCGTGTGGCCTGCTGAGGCCCGGTTACTCAGACATTCGCTCGGGAGTCCCGCCTGACAAAAAGCTTTCTTATCACTTTCGGGACAAAATCAGGAGCTCCGGCGGGAGACATCATTTTGGTTTTGTTGCGGGATTATCCCGAGAATGGTGCGGGTTTGTTATTGCCACGTGGTAACCCTTATCAAATGAGGGGTATATAAGGGCCTCACTCTGCAGGTAGGCTTCAGTTTACTCTCCGCTTCGGCGGAGAGGAGTCCTACGGGACTCGTCTGGCCTGCTGAGGCCCGGTTAAGACCGTGGCCCAGTGTGAAGACCAGGCGAGATGCGTGGGAGGCCGTCGCGCTCGGCCGTGACGCGGATGCGAAATCCGCTAGTAGCGGCCGGCGTTGGCCCACGGACCGCATACGCGTTGCGGTCACCGTGCATTTTTGTTTCCTTTCGTTTTTCAGTTTCGGGGCAAAATCCGGTCTCCCGCACCATGATACTGATATCATTTTCGGGACAAAATCCGGTCTCCCGCCGGAGCTTGCGGGACAAAATCGGGATGTTGCGGGACAAAAACTCAAAGTTTTTGATGTCTCCCGCTCACCCTCGAGCGGGAGACATCATTTTGTAGTGCGGGACTCCCGAGCGAATGTCTGAGTAAGACCGTGGCCCAGTGTGAAGACCAGGCGAGATGCGTGGGAGGCCGTCGCGCTCGGCCGTGACGCGGATGCGAAATCCGCTAGTAGCGGCCGGCGTTGGCCCACGGACCGCATACGCGTTGCGGTCACCGTGCATTTTTGTTTCCTTTCGTTTTTCAGTTTCGGGGCAAAATCCTGTCTCCCGCACCATGATACTGGTATCATTTTCGGGACAAAATCCGGTCTCCCGCCGGAGCTTGCGGGACAAAATCGGGATGGTTGCGGTACAAAAACTCAAAGTTTTTGATGACTCACCCTCGAGCGGGAGTCATCATTTTGTAGTGCGGGACTCCCGAGCGAATGTCTGAGTAGTCTGCATACCATGTTCCAACGATATCTTCATGATATCGACCAATGATTGCGCTGTGGTGTGGACCGCTCGGGCGGACTCGTCGTTTCGGATACACTGTAGTAAAATCTTGCCCATCACCCCTTTGAGTTATTAACCCGCCAAATTTTTCCAGAAACAAAATCAAGGTAAAAACTCTAAATACGCCTTGTGATTCTGTAGATGTGATTCAACTCTATCTGGGCGAACTTCAGATCTAGCCGTGTTTCTAGCGCAGACCTAGGTAAGCGCGTGCTTACCCAACTTTACCCAAAAATGTTCTCGAACGCGTTTGCGTCCCCCGCAACAGCACTCGGTGGACACAAGCGGACCTCCGCACCTGCGACGCATCCGCACGCGTCCGCAACCCGGCACCTCGTCTGACCAATCGTTGCGCTGGGTCACGGTTCCACCCGGGCCTCAGCTGGTTATATACACCTCTCAGGGGGCGGGATGTCACGTGGCAATGAGGAGGAAGAACGCAGCTAGAATGCAGGTCCAACGGCACCACAGTGGACTGGGCAGCAGCTTGCCCCCTCAACGTAACCCAAACATAGCAGAATGAGCTGCACCCAGCACTAGCAATGCAGCAGTTCTTCACCATGCAGGAATGCCTACATTACATTTTTTTGGGGCGTGGCCAAGCAGATTCTGCCGCGTTTGTCATCCCAGAATCTCTGAGAAGCTACGTGTCGACCACTTACAGTCCGTGGTGCGACGATGTCAGCAGTATTCTGGCCGAGGTCGACCGCCCAATGTCGCTTGCTACGAGGACGCAGAAAACGGGGAATAGGGGCTTTCACACTTCTGTCAGAGCAATTCTCGCCCCTGATCCGAATAGCGGGTTCTTTGACCCTATCAATAGCGAAGTTTTCGTCACTTCTGTGAATGAGCTGTACATTACTGGAATCAGCGTGGCGAGGAGATTAAGAATTTGCTGAGTGTTAACCAATTGTTATCAGACTTCGTACACATGTGCACCTCTCGCCGTCAGAGGTTTTAAACTACTTTAGGTTATTGATTGGTTTATCGGTTTATCGATTTCATCGATTTTTAGCTATTTTTGCCCACGCGTCGGCGAGGACATGTCTACTGGGGTTCTTCAATACGGTGAGCACGAATATGACAACCACACTCCATGAGAACATGGAGTTATCAATTTTGTCGATTTTTCTGCCTTTACTTGGTGATAGGCTAGAACACGTCCACTGGGGTACTCCAACACATTGAACGTGAATATATCAAAAATTTCAGAAGAATTTACCAACAAAACAAATTTTCTTACTTTCTGACAGAGGTGATTGAAGAAGGATTTCTGAGATAATCAAGAAATGATGAGGACTATGAAAGGATCGCTGATTTTAACAAATGTCGTCGTCAGCGTCAAAGCCGGAGGAAATGAAACACCCGAGTGGCACAACCTCTAGTGTGATTATAAACCAAAGAGAGAAACATGTCAAAATGGATACTACGAAAACAACCGTAAAACAACAACCGTAATATTAGGAAAGCAAATGAACTAATGGTAAAAATGAGATAAAACAAAAATAAGACCTTTGCGATTAAGACTTCACAAATCTGTCGAAAGTGTGATCTAGTTCTGTGTACAAAAAAGGCAGATCTTACCGCTGTTTTGGCTAATGGCAAATTCAGGTTAGGCGCAGAACACCTGGTAGAGGATTTGTGGAGTGAGTTTACAACTCTGACAAAATCATTGAGAATTTTGAAAATCATCAAAATGTCATTTTTTTAGTCTCCTGCTAGCAAGCGTGGAAAGACCGAAGGAAGCGTTTTGCGATTCGCCTGGAGAGATGTGACTATAATCGATGCCTCCCTTACGTGACATGAGTTTCCTGGTAAAGCTGTTCTGTACGCTTTCTGAAGAACTGATGAGTGTTTTATTCGTATGGTTGAATACCGTCGTGTCATATTTAGAAACAGGTCTTACGTAAGTTTTATAAGCTCTGAGAATGACGGTTCGGTTGGATTTTTGGAGTGAAGACCTCTGCAAAGATTCAAATTTTGGAACATTGCGTTGTTCTTAATTTCATTATAGTGCTGCTCAAAGTGCAATTTGTTATCGTAAAGGAACCCCAGGTCTTTCACTTCATTCACTTCAGTGAAATCCTGCCTATTCAAAGTGCAACGGCGCGAGGGATTGTTCTTACCAATGTGGAGAACCTTGATTTTTCCGATTGATATAGGAAGACTCCATCCTTCAGACCAACGAAATAGGATGTCGGTAGCATTCTGTGAGTCCGGAGCAGCACTATTACTTGACACTCGAGAATATAGTTTGAGGTCATCTGCGAACATTTTACAAGAAACATTTGAAGCAGAAACTAAGCTAGGGATTTCATGTGCATAAATGTTAAACAATACAGGAGAGAGAACGCTTCCCTGAAGCACTCCGCTAGGATAAAACCTAGCACTTGATAGGGAACCCTGAACGTGAACCTGGAATGACCTCTCACATAGAAAAGCTGCTAGCCAATAGACAATCCTGGGATGAATAGGGTTAATTTCCTTATGAGCTTGGAATGTGACACCCTATCAAACGCTTCAGCAAAGTCAAAATAAATTATGTCCACTCCCTCCCCACTTTCAATAGCCGATGTCCAGTCATTCAAACACTCCAGCATGTGGGTTTCTGTAGATTTTTGTCTAACAAATCCATGCTCTTCTTTGCGTATTATTGAGTGAAATTCGACATGTTCACTAATCCTCTTTTTCAATATCTTCGCGAAATTGCGAGCAAAAGGTGAAAGTGTTACTGATAGGCCGGTAATTTTCGGGTCCATCATGTAGAGTTTTCCTAGGCAAAGCAATAACATAGGAGTACTTCCATCTGTTAAGTATATCCGCGTACATCAAACTGTAATTAAAATAAGCTCAAGGGGAAGGCACTACAATGAGCAACCTTCTGAACGAATTAGAATGGTATGTTATCTGGGCTAAGTGAGCTTGATTTCTTTCAATTCGACAAGTAGTCGAAAACCTCTTGCCTGGAAGAACAAAGAGGATCGGCCACCTGAGGGTACCTAGACGGAGAGAATAGCAGTTCACTGCGTTTATGTGATTCACTGTGGGAACTATAGACACTTGGAAATGGTCAGCAAGAATTTCAGCACTAGCAAAATTATCATAGGAATGGTTACCAGACTTATCCATCAGAGAAATGTTTTTGTTGGTACGGCTGAGTTTGGCGTTAATTAGTTTTTAGAACAACTTGGGCTTTCCAAAGTCAATGACTCTTTCTCCACTGATGAATTAAATTTAGCTAATTTGCTGGTGGATTTATCTTTGAGCTCTCCAAACTTCTTAACGTTTTCGGCGGTGGGAGTAGTGTTGGCACTGTACCAAGATTTCAATTTAATTGAAGAGAGCCTTTGCAAATAGAAAAAAAACCTCACATCCCGAAGTATAGGTTTCCTGCATAGAGGTATGAACGCTCAGTAGCGTCTTGCAATACAAATAACATTTACTTTTCCCAAAACGACGGTCGAAATGCTGGGATGGGAGGTAATTTCGATTCTGTTCACTCTACGAGCCTGGTACATTTTCCAAACACCTATTTTGTTCATTTCGTTGACCATTTTATAGAGTGTCATTAAAGATGTGAAGCGGAGGACCACAAATCGAGTGACCTCAAACGATGTGACTTTTCACGGAGGTGGAACGGAGGAGAAGCGTTAGTAGAATAAAGATGGGGCTGCATAATTTGTTAGTTGTGATTGAAATCGTATGTGAGTCATTATGATTTTGTTGCCTGCTGGAAACCGCACGAACTTCTTGCCCAACCTAATATTTGTCATTCCGTCCCCTATTTACACTTTAGCCTATTTACACTTCTAATCATTATAAAGATTGTTGAGAAGGTTGAACGTACGACACCGGAACCAAGAACTGTGCTACGAGTTTCCTATATACTACACATGATGCGTCTTGAACCTTGAAGTAATACTATGTAAATCACTCTTTTGTTTTGGAACTACAGGGTGGCCGAAAAGTATGGGCGCCAAGAAAAACAGTATTTTTCTACTGTGAGCCACAATTACTTTGTGTTTGTCATTGCTTCTGGTACATAAGTGCATGATTAACCAGTTTTGCAAAAAGCTCCCTGAGTAGCCTTTCTTGGCCCTGATGCAGACCGCCATCTTTGTTTTCGAAAAATAAAGGTGCGCCGCAGGCAGTCTCCATTAAATTTCGATCAGCTTGCCTGAGTTCGCGTGCTAGAGATCCTGAGTACATGCTATTTTTATTCTTCATATTCTCCTTCACAAATACGAAGTTAGACAAATCCACTGGATTCAAATGCAGACGGCAGGGGCGTCATTAATTCCTCTTGTGGAAACTTGGGAACGGCGACTCTGAACACGCAATGGGTATCTCGGTCCTGTGGAGCCGAGCGTAGCCCTGCTTAGGAGTCATATTGGGATTTTTTTTTTTGTTATCATAGGATGAGCACTTTTCTGAGAGTCTCATCTTGAAAGAAATTGGCGTCGATTTTTCCATCTTATTCTGTGAAAAGCAAGAATATCTTCACAATTACGGCCACTTCCCTCCAATCCATCACAACTCTCTGAAACGACGACATTGTGACGGTTCTCTTTTATTCTAGAGAGTCAGTAAGTAGTCTGAGCTGATAGAATGGTGGTTATTCCGAAAATTGTGGTACAACTTCACTGGTGAAAAGTTTCTCATCGATTCGGTGCACATCCTCGTGCGACGCACTAGGATGACCAGGAAGATTACTCTGCATTTCTCAGCTTTGACGCCTTCACTGACTATTCCATTCTAACCAGTCAACAACTACGCTGTCTCAACACTTACATCGCGATTACCTAAATAGGCCAGCTTGTGAGTGCAGGCGTTTTCGACGCATTGTCCAGACTGACCCATCATTTTGGCTGACCCTTTTCTCTATGGTCTTGAAAGTTCTCCTTGTGTTCACCAACCGGGGACAACCCGTGATTGTTTCCACGTTAGGGGCCTCTACGTCATTCCATGATTTGGTGATCTTCTGAACTGTTTTCAGGAGAGATATCGACTTTCTTCGTGTTGCCGCAATGCGGTCTGTAGAGCGACTGGGGCACACAATAGATTCGCAGTGAGCCCATTGTCGCACACCTCTATGGAACCGAATGAATTCTGGCTCTGAAGAAAGAGCATTTGACAACGTATCACTCATATGTGAAACAAGAATGAAATTACAATAAATATGAGAAAGCAGAAGCGCCAAATGAGGCGCCCATACTTTTCGGCCACCCTATAGTTTCTAAGAGCGAGGTTGATGAATAGAAAAACCAAACGTTTGCATGCACAGTGCACGACATTTCAGCGCGCTGCACTCGCCCTCATGTATGAGATACATCTCAAAAGCTTTTTTTGTACATTCATCCAATACAATGTAATGGTCTAACAATGCGATCCATTGAGGGAAGGTACGCCAAATGGATGGGCTACTGCGAGCTCCATATGTGCAGTCCTTCCCAAAAAGTTAGACGGATCTCGTGGCTGCAGTAGTTACATCCATGAAACATCCCCTTTTGATACAGGAAAATAATCCAATGTGTTGAAATTCGGTCGCTACCTCATCAATCAATTGTTTAGGTGAGTAATTTCTAGGTACTGCACTGCTGCGTGAAAAAAGAATGGAATTAATGAGAATTCACTGTCACTACCTTTGCAATTAACCCAACTAAAACTTTTTCTAGTCAATTTCAATGACGCCCACACAGTGCCATCTGCTGTTACTTCATTATTCCGGATAGATTCATGGGATTTATGGCCATTTATTGCAATCTGAACATATCGTTTATTCGGAAAAATCCTTCTCGCGCAGCACTTGTTCACGAGATGAAAATAACGAGCACCACTAACGATCTCTATTGCGGAATAGCAAAGCACATAGAAAACGGGGAAATCACATTTTTTTGAACTCCTCTGTTGTGATTTCTTTCCGGACTTTCGTTTACCTAAAAGTAGTCGTTCGATTAGTTATACATGCAATTTTCAGATCTATCGAACAACTTGAGTGAAACTTTATATGAGGGAACACCGTTTACAGTTATCACAGTCAAATTTCCCTTCTTGTTCGTCTGGGTTTATCCTGCTGAACATGCCGTCGGACTGAAAACGTGACCATCTCAGGTGAGCTTCACCGATCTTGCCGCTTAGCAACGCTGAATCATAGCCAAATATACTGATTGCAGATGTGGACAAAGCTGGCTACCTGGTGTAGCATCTTCATCTCCATGACGGTGAGCATCTTTATCGCAATGATAGGATGTTTCACCCATCTGGTGGTTGCCCATATCCCACAACCGTACAGAGCACTAATCATTTGTGCGTTTTGTTGCAGGATAGCCCACGCAGCATGTGATGTGTTTATTTTAGAACGTATGACAGTATAGGATTTTGAACATGTTTTTTCTTTCGACTGGTTATCAGGTGGGTGTATACCTACATATATCTATTTACACAAGCGCTTCAGTGATTTAAATTTTCCATTTTCCATTCATCCTCATCACATGAGGATTTTTCGTTTCCATAGTTATGCCACTTTTATGTTGTCGCTGTTATGAATTTAAGTGATACTAGGATGTAGTGAATTTTCTGTTCTCTTCCACAACAGAAGAGATACTTGGTCAAACTGGCCCGTTCTAATGAGATACGTGTCACCACAGGCAGCCTGCCGCACTAGCAACGAATTTGTCCTACGAATTTCCTGCGCTGTTGACCGTTATGAGCTACGTCCATCTCTTCTTAAGCTGTCATACGATACTGTGCACTCCCATGCACTCACTATGAATTAGCGGTGCGCAATTTCGGGTGACCGGTTGATAGGCTCGTCTGAAGTATAACCAGTTGACGACCGCGCGGCTCACCAGTCAGCCGTGTTCTTCTATTCAACTGCTGGACATAATTTCCGTACTGTTCCGTAGTGATTTCAAAGGAAATAGATGCAGCACGTCAGAAAATTGTTATATAATTTGTGGTTCGAGACATACAACTCATTTGTTGCAGCACAAAGCATGTAAAGGGTGATGTGTTCGAAAATTTGGTAAAGTGAGCCCCGTTTACTAAGTAGTGAAAGGCAGCAAATCATGTAAAGGTCAAATTTTTCCACACACACAGTAGCAATCACTACATCTTGCACTCCTTGCGACGTTGGGATGGAGGCATACCAGTGCGAAATCTCGTGGCACATTTCTTTATAGCACATAAAGCCTCGTGAACAAACTTCTTGCAGTTTTGGACGGTGCAGGGGAACTGGGATTAGGTGATCTCTATCCCGCTCAGTGATGGCGAAAAACCCGGAAATAAATTCCAAATCAGCTCTTGAACGCTATCTACAAAACAGCAGAAGGAACAGCACAGAAAATTTGGAATAAGGATGCAAAATTTATTATTTTATTTTTATTTATCTTGTTATCATTTTATTACTCAGTTATTAACTAAAATTATTGATTCAAAGTAGTGTTTCGACTAAGCAAATTTAGTAGCATCCCAGTTTCACGTTGAAATGTTAGGGATGGGTTAGCATTTTGACAACGATAAGCATGGTACCATTCAAAACAACATCTAAAAGTAACAGTCAAGGAGATTCTTAAAAAAAATACAATACTGAAGCACCAGTGGCGGATGCAGAAAGTGGGCGGGAGGGGGGTGGGGGAAAATGGGAAAAAATGTGTGGGAAAAATGTGGGGTCTCCGCCGTTTCGGGTACCCAGATGGAAAATTAATAAAAATGTCAGTTATGGAAATGGATAATTAATAAAAATTATTTGAAAATGATAATAAAAATAAGTAAATAGAAATAAACTAATACAAGATTCTTATTCGTACTATAAAGTAACTTAACCCCCCCCCCTCATCTGCGTCCGCCACTGCGAAGCACTGAATCAGTGTTTTTGCTAAAATTTTCCACCAAACAACGTCATAAGAAATTTCATAGTGAGTCGCTTCTTTACCTTCAGATTATCCAATTATTTCTTATCGAGCTGTTTTCCGTTGTCATCCACCATTTCACATGAAATGCCTGTAGTCCAACAAAAATTCAAAAAACTAAGGATCCATCCATGATGATTCAATTAATTTCAATCCTGCGTTTTGGCTGGACCCAGTCTAGTCATACGCTATATAACAAGCTGTCTAGTGGGTATTTGAAGCTGTTGTTCTACAATGAATAAAAAATTAATGTAAACGCTTAACTAATGAATAAGCAAATAAATGAATGATACAAGAACGGAACTCATACAGTAAAGGTCGATGGAAATGTTTTGAAAAGAGTGGAAAGTTGAGTTTTCCTACTTTGTTGCGCTTCTGGAGCGATAATATAGGTTTTTATTAGTGTGTGAGTTGCGGAAAAGGAATCTATTAGGTTGGTGCAAAAATAATGCGCGTTTTCAACCCTTCATTTCCTGAGCCCATAACTCGCTTCAGAACTAATATTTTCGATGACGCTTAGAATCATTATAATCGGCAAATCTTTGGCAATAAAAGCGATGTTCTTCTACAACACAGCACTTCAGCCTGGGCCTTCTAGGGCCGACGAACGCCCGGAAGCCAATTTTGGTACCACCTCAGTCTCCAAAAAAGTTCTCTTGGATTGTGCCGTCTAGATGCTCCAGGAAGTGGTGGTCAGTGAGCCAGAGGCTTGCTGATTATAATGTGTGAGGCAGGGATTCCTGGCCTGGTTGTTCCAGCCTGTAGAGTTTCTGGTATGGGGTATGTAGCTGTACAGCACTGTGTAGGAGTAGAGAATCCATTTTATTGGGAAAGGCCGGGCTCACACAGTGGATTTCCCGGTCAATTTCATTAATATCCTAGCAGTACACTTATGCTGTAAGATATTCCATGGTCTGTAGCGAAAGAGTTTTGCAGCAGACCACCATAAAGTCACCGTGACCTTTGCTTGGTGTTGCTTTAGTTTCTGACAGTGTCTCGATGCTTCTTTCTCTCTCAGTTGTTGAGCAAGGCACTTTTGGTTGTCGGATAAGGTCTACCTTTCACAGTGCATCACAAAAAATTTGGGGATTTGATCGCAGTTTCTTCATTACGAGGGCGTGAAGCAGATCTCCCAACGGAGATCAATCTGGTACTCGCTCAGTTTGCGCCGAGCCTTCTCGTCCAGCTTATCGTCCTCCTATTCTTACTCAAGGAAGGAGTGGCTTGACGACAATTACCGGTGAGGTTCTGCAAAAGTAAATACGTTGTTTTTAATGGGTTCGCTTTGAATATTGCCAACACTTGGTGATCACAATCTCAAGAAAACTTCCAGCGACCTTCCTCACTTTCGATGCAGAATTCTTCATGTCGAAAAATTCGGAAACGGCTTCGCAGTATGCATTCCCTCACACTACCTTGGGCAAAACTATTGCAACATTTTGAGCAGTCCCTGCTGCGATGCCCCTAAGTTTCACACCACAGAAGTGAAATCGGCAAAAGTTCTGTTCTGACACCTTTCATTCCGAAAGTAGAAATTACTTAAAGATGTGGATTTCTTTAAAACAAATAATGCCTTTGAAAAGGCCATGAAATTTGCTACAAGAAAATATACAACTCTTCGTATTGGTGTTTATGACAACTGCAAATTTTCTGCACCGAAGAGGACGCATCGAAAAACGCGCATTATTTTTGCACCAACCTAATAATAACTTGATCGTCTCTAAATCCGCTTTTCTTTATATTCTTTACCGTGTGTTCTATGTCCTTTACTATTGTTCTTTCCCGTAAATTCACGAGAAGACTATTCCGAGTTTCCAGGCGTTCTCGCGCAACACTAGAGAATGCTGAATTTTGTTCTAATTCTGGCAGCACTACCTGTCTATATAGATGCAAAACTCAGTTGCAAAAACTTGGAAGGGGAGGATGTCGACTGGTTTGTGTACACACAAAATTGACCACACATTAGATATAAAAAGCGAACGATTTTTAGGTTTGTTGCTCTGAAAAGGCCAGAAGCTGTCGACAACAGCAAGGGAACAAGTTTTGTTTACTTTGACTCCACTAAAAGTGGCTGGGTAGAAAGCGAGAAGAGAATTACCAGCGATGCTTCTGCAATTGGAGCCACCGTTAGCCAACTTTATAGCAAGGACAAGGTAAGCAGAATTTCTCACGTTTCGATCAATTTTTTGGCGAAGTAAAGAACCACAGAGTAATAGAGCCCTGGTTGTTAATGAAGCACTCGTTGTGTAGCGAGTGACACAACACGAAGATAACTCGTAGTCGAGCACCCATTTTTGCGGTTATCCAGACCTTTACTCGAACTTTCAGTAGGAGAAGATAGCCGGGCCCAGTGCTTTACAATTTTCAACAGACTTGATGGCATACCGGTTTCGTAGTGGATGGTAAAGCCAACGGCGTATACGTTTCACGAGATGGTATCGAAAAAGGTGGATGTGAACAGACTCAAGGACTCATTTCGCGGATGATCTCCTTTATTACCTGCCCGAAGAGGTTCCTTAGCCTCTGAGAACGGTCAAGTGTCTCACACCTGACAATGCTCCTACGGCCTTTGTAGATGCTTACAGCTGCAGATTTGGCCAGCAGTGTTGCTAGGCTTTTCATGAGAATCTGAAATTCATTCCCCCTTTTGCCGTTTTTCTGGACAGCGTCAAACCTTCCGCAGCAGTCGTCTCTCGGTAGTTATGAAGAAAACAGTCATGAACTTGCCGAAGGAATGTTGTTCAATGAAGAGCACTAGCTGATTTGAGCACAGGGTGTTTGATTTCTAGGTAGCACACAGGACCGGGTATTCACACATAATCATGGATAAATCCCATCAAAATCAAATGAATCTCATTTCTTCCCAGGCTTAAAAATCCAGAAAGAAGTTGTTGCCACCATAACATCATTGTCATCATGATTGTCTTTGCACTACCATTGCTACGGCAGGCAAAGCAAAGCATCTTTTGGACCACAACACATGTTACAATCGGCTTATCGTTAGTTCTATACTGACATCACCATCAGTGGTGTAGTGGAAATCAACATTACTCAGAAAAGTCGGCTTCTTTTTCTTCGTGAAGTTCTTGCAGTATCCCTTCTTGTGTCCGACACGTTTGCAGTCGTGATACGTCTTGTTGGCGAAGTCGCAGTCCTTGGCTCAGTGTGGTCCTCCACATCGGAAGCAAGGTGAAGGCGGGTCCCGTGATTTGGTTCTTCTTGGCATTTACGGCGTTGAGACACATACCAGACAGTGGTGAAGGGGGTTTCCGAAGAGCTTGGCATCTTGTCTGATGTCCATGAACTGCTGGATTTCGGCACTGAGATCCTTGAGTGTGGTCTGTGGATTGTCCTCCATTTTGCGAAGAGCACGAGCGCGGATGTCGGTGTCTTCTGGATCGGCGAGGCCACAGATCCATACGAGGCACTTCATTTGCTCGGGCGTGACGTCGTTGAATTCGGCCATCTCGTGACGTCGATTGACAAGTCCGGTGTAGTCGCGCATAGTCTCGTCGTTGCGCTGTGTCCGAAGGTAGGTATAACGGCGGACAAAGACGGACATGTCGTGCCCAAACAGCTCCTTGAGTGTCTTCACGGTTCCATGTAGGGAGATGTCGAATGTCTTCTTTGGCAGGATGTGGTTGGTGAAGCGAGCGTACGTGGCGGCGTTCAACTTCGAGACGATGAAGCGAGCTTTCGCGGCGTCGTCGATAGTAGAGCCGTCATTTGCGATGATGTCCTCGTAGCGGTTGTACCATACGTCGAACGTGCAGCCGTTGTCCGGATCCTATGTGAACTCAGGAAGGCGCGTCGAGAGCGAATTGGTGACGAATTCGGCAGTCGAGGCAGAAGCAGGAGCTGGAGTGGCAGCCATGACAGAGAGGCGTTCCATTCGTTCCATCACGGCGTTGAGTGTCCTCTGTTGTTGCATGGCTTGTGCGTCAATGCCTTCTGTTGCTGCATGGTTTGCGCGCCGAGAATAGCACGAAGAGTGTCGGCGTTGTGTGTTGTCCGGTAGTCGTAGTAGTTGAACAGTTTGTTAGAAGAACCAGCATACAGCACAGGCGAGTAAGTCGTATGAATAAGACGAAGTGAATACAGTGACAACGGCGAGGTTTACATAACCCTAGAGGTGAGCTTCCAGAACATTCCAGAATAGATCACAAAAATCAATAATAGGTCAAACATTCTATTATAGATCACCTCAAACACATAGCAATCAAGGTCCTACAACAGACTAAATTACTACCACCTCTGATCGCAACAAAAAGTAGTAGTGGGTCATCAGAAATGTTCATAAGCGTAGATTATTAATGCAATAGCCTATAAGCGAGAATCAAATTCGTGGCATCTCTTGAACGCGTTTCCACCTTACGTCGAAACCTAACGTTCAGCACTTTGCACTCAATTTTTTCCAGGATCTTCTTCTTCTTTAGCGTTTGTCCCACTCGGTGGCGGGGTCCGCTTTCCTGATCTTCTGACGCAATTTTGCTCTGCCTTATGCCTGGTCTGGGTGGACGCCCACAAGCTTGAGGTCGGCATGCAGTGTGTCTAGCCACGGTGCTTCGGCCGCCCTCGTGGTCGTTTTCCTGGTACTCCGAGATCGAGACCTACTTTGCATATGGTGTCTTCGTTGGCGCGCAGAACGTGACCGTACCATCTAAGGCGAGTTTCACGAAGTTTGTCGGCAATTGGGGCAATGCCGAACCGCTCTCGGATCTTCTCATTACGGATGCGGTCTGCACGCGTTGAACCGGCCGTCCATCGTAACATTTTCGTCTCCATCACATTTAGTCGGCGTTCTGCTTCTTCGGTGGCTGGCCAGCAATCTGCACCATACAGTGCCACGGATCGAACGACTGTTCGATACACCTTTGACTTGAACCGACCCGGGATATTTTTGTCGCACAGCACTCCAGTCGTCGAGCGCCCCTTCAACCACGCAGCGTTGACGCGAGCGACGACTTCATGAGCTAAGTTGCCATCTGCTGAGAGTGTTGAGCCGAGATACTTGAAGTAGTCGGTTCTACGAATGTCGTTACCATCAACTTGAATGGTGGAATGCTCGTCAAGGTTGGTCATCATATACTCAGTCTTCTTGACGTTTAGCCGAAGACTGAACCGGGCTAGACGTTCGCTCCAAGCCTGCGTCTGCCGCTCAAGGTCCTCCTTCTGTTCTGACGTGAGCATGACGTCATCTGCATATAGCAGAGTCCATGGTGCCGACCTCTGCAGGTCTCTCGTTATAGCGTCCATGACGAGGATGAAGAGGAGCGGTGAGAGGGCTGACCCTTGATGCACACCCACGGAGATTGGGAATTCAGCCGACGTACCCGCGGCCGCTTGGACTCGACTCCTTGGGTCGGCATAGAGGATCCTGACCCATTCGATGAGCTCCTCGGGGACTCCATGCCAACGCAGTGCGTACCAGATAACTTCGTGTGGAACGCGGTCGAAGACCTTCTCCAGATCGAGGAAGGCTAGGTGCAGTGGTTTCTGTTTGTTTCTGTTTTGCGGTGTTTTTCGATCAGCAGGCGTGCCGCATGGATCGCATCCGTCGTCCCGCAGTTGGCTACGAAACCACACTGATTCGTTGAAAGTCGGATGATGTCGCGGACTCGGAGGTCGATTATGCGTTCGAATATCTTCATGCTGTGAGACAGCAGACGTTCGCACAATCTGCGGATATCAACACAATTTTTCATTGTAACTCATTTCAATAGCATTCTTTTTTCAGATGAAGAAGTTCTACTTTACGTACAATGATGAATGCCCTGGAAAAAGCACTGACTCCTATCGAGGTCACAGCAAAGGTGTAATCATGTTTGATCAGAAGCAAGGATTCTGGATGTTGCATAGCGTGCCAGAATTTCCACCCCTAGGTAAGCAATATGGACTGTGATGAATCGTAAAGAAGGAGTGTTCCAATTCTCGATTAAAAAAGCACGGAATTATGAACTTTCGCAAGAAGGATTCGACCCAACGGCAGAATGTACGAGTTTTTTTTGTAGAAACTTGATATCCATGAATCCTGTTAGTACTTTTCTCACCTTGTGGTTGAATGTGAGATTCCCCGTGGGCTTGACCATAGGGACGCTGTCGTTCGATTTATCAATAATATTAGGTTGTAGGGAAAGTTCTCGCGGTTTTTGAAACTTTGCTTTTTTTAACCCCATGCTGCCTTGCAGCGACCTATCATCTGCATATGTAAGGAGGTCAGGTATGTGCAAGTTCATTGGTAACATTTACTGTAAACTCCTGCACAAGCTCTGCCAGGAAGATAAATTTCCCGAAACAGTACATTTGCGACCGTTCACTATACGGCTTCAAATCTGGTGAATCAGCAATCGTATCCAGTCGCTGTATTAACGCTGTATTTGGGGACGGTACAGTGACTGAACGCCCTGCGCAGAATTGGTCGTGACCCTGGCGACTTCGACCTCAATTTTTCTTCATGTTCGGAGCGCGCATCCGAAGTCGACAGCAGTCGATTGAGGCAGCTGGTAGATTCAGATTAAAAACAAATTATGTGTGGAAGGACGCAAGTCTTGGATGTTCATTTTACCACCATCACCGGTTACCTGCGTTAGTTGGGTAAGGTATAAAAAATATCACAGTGTGTGATGGTAATATGACGGAACGCGATCTCCCGCGACGTGCCGAGCTGGCTACTGAACTGCCTTCGTATAGACGCATGAAAAACTGAATGAAGCCCGTCTTCACAGCAGATGAGAAGTGGTGTTTGTACATCAACATCAAGCGCAGTCCACCTTGGGTTGACGAGGCTAAGCAGCGTGAGCCGCAGCCAAGGGCAGATTTTCACCCTCTGAAGGTTATGATCAGTGTTTCGTGTGACTTCAAAGGCATCATACACTGCGAGGCGCTGCCACGCTAATTTGCTGTCACGGTGGACCTGTACTGTCGGCGGCTGTATAGAATGGCCGCCGAAAAAATCGCAGGAAAGGGTCCGAATTACGGCACGATACAATTGCTGCACGACCCACCCTGCTCGTCCACTCTTTACAAGAGTGGCCCGCCAGGAGCTACTCGACTTTGGATGTAAGTGCTGACTTCAGCACTGTACAGGCCTGATCTTGTGCCAAGAGATTACCAACTTCTCCAGACTCTCTCTAACGCTTTCCAAGGGAAACCGGGCGATGATGAAGATGACTTGGATCGTTGGTTGAGCAAGTTTTTCGAGTCAATCCCAGTATAGTTGTAGGCCGAATGCACCGAAACGCTTCCCAAAAACTGATAAAGAGTAATAGTATGTGATGGTGATATAGTCATTTCTTAATGTGTTTTCCTATTCTTAAAAAGTCAATAAAATATAATGTTTCAAAAACCGCGAGAACTTTCCCTACAACCTATATATTTTCGACTATGGTAAGAAGCAGAAAGAACAGAGTTACATTCTCCTCTGCTTCGCATGTTCATAAGAAAAATTAATCATGGAAGGGGCCATACATCCTTTTACAGCAAACTCCAAACTGTCGTAGACAAGGGGCGGGACCGCGGCGTGGGCACTCTGGTTGTCTGCTGTCCCTCGCGAAGCAGCGGGAATTCAGCACGTATAGGTTTTCCTCCGTATCTTTGCCCAAAAGAGCCGCTGCCTCGGTGCAGCAGACAACCAGAGTGCCCGCGCAGCGCTCTCTCCCCTTGTCTACCACCGTTTGGAGTTCACTGTACCTCTTCTCAGTTGATAGTTCCTGTGTGTGGGAGTGTGGGTGTGCTGAGATCGGTCTATGATTACGAACTAATATAAAATGCAAGGAAAGGGAACGATGCTGCGAAGGAGATAGATGGGAAAAGCCTAGGATGAGATGTGCAACGAAACCCGGTACTGCAGCTGTGGGGTTTTACTGATTAATTTCGCTGGATAAAGCGTGGGCGCTTCTCGATAGGCAAGAATCAGTTCTAGGTGCGCCGGTACAACGAAATGGGGAAAGCGTTCTTAAATTGGTTCACTACTACCTAAACACAGTAGCGAGCAAAAAGATTGCAACTTTTCACTGCTCATCCGTGACTTCTTTGAGAGAGAAACGGAATGATTCAAATTTTTTATGCTATGTTATGCTATTTGGTAGTTTTTTTTGTTGTATTTTTTGTAGAAAGCAATCTGCTGCTTTTTCGAGTACTCCAAATATTCCAGCTAACAGCAGCACAATCAGTGGTGCACATCGTGGAGAAGGAAGTTTGGAATTTTTCGTCTCCGAAGAGGAGGCTATATCGAGTGCTTTATGCTCTATGAAAATGCGTCAGGATTTCCGTAATATTGGGATATGTAACATGAGCCATGCCGCTCCAAATTTAACCAAATTTTGGGATGAATCGAAGTGAGGAGTACTGGTCAGGAGGACGAGCGTGTCTGTCTCGTTGCTCCACATATGGGAATTTACGATTCACTCAAAGCCTTTTGTTTCATAAATTCCTTTTTCGATCCAGTTCATTGATTTTGAACTGAATTGGCAAGTTCCTGCAATGCTAGGTTGCCGTACCACACTTCGTTTGTATTTCGTAACCTTCTCATAATTTGAGCAAGACCTACTTTTCTTAATTCGAAGCGGCATGATGACTTATAGTACACATAGCAAGATCCTAGGAATTCTGTTGCATCTTTGTTAGGCATGAAGCCCTGGAAATATTATCTTCCTCAGAGAAAGAAAAATTCCAAAACACCTCCCTCATGATATGCAGTGCGTATTATGCATCACTGGCTGAGTTGCAATCAGCTCGAATACTTGGAATATTCGAAGGGACAGTAGAATGCATAACTAGTCATTTTTACCCAAAGGTAATGCATCATCAGCAGCACTGCTGTTAACCTGAACAGGGCTGGAAAAGCGAGCGAAAGTGACAGAAGCAACCGTGGAGGCTCATTGCAAAATTGACCTCAAGTAATTTTGGCAGATGGCATCCAGGGGGCAGCTTACACATATTTTCTAGCAGATATGAGCTAAATCTGCTAGAGGAAACTCAAATGTTGAGATCACAGCTCACCAGGAGATCACATTTTGTGGAGCATTGCGGTTGCCACTAAACGACGGATTTTGATCAATGTGGATATTTTTTTCTGAAAAAAGCGAACAAGGGAATGGTTACATATGAACTAATTTCTACTAAATATGGGCATCTACAAGTCTCATGAAAATTTGAACCTCTCCTCTTTTCTTTGAAATAAGTCACAGATGAAAGACCAAAAATTGCAATCTTTTTGCTCGCTACTGTACGTGTTGGCCGCTTAGAGATTAGTGGAAAATAAACCATGCCACAACGCCCAGAATTGCCAACACGAGAAGTACAACTGAAGCTTTCTCTTGTTTGCACCCAAATCAGCCCCAACTATCGAAAAATCTAACTATCAAAGACACCATGTGGGGATAGCTGAAAAACAAGGAGTGGCTGCGCACTCAAATTGACGATTACGCTGGGCGGATCTACGGAAGCAGGGTCAGCATCAGGTGGGGATGTTAGTGGAGCGGCCGGACTGGTTGAAATGTACTAGGTTGTTGCAAAATCGATGTCGGATTTTGACAGTTCACTTTGAATTGTCGTGACTTGGCTAAAGTCAAACTTTATTGCCGACTTAGCTCCCGTTCGAATAAGCACATCTTCATCTTCTGCTTAACTTCGGTTTCATTAGATCTGAAGCCAAACTTTTTGAACCCGGAAAAATCGGCAAGATCGTTTTGAGGTAACTTATTTTCGCGGTTCACTTTTCTTGTCAGGGATGGGTCCTACTGCTCGAATTTGTGGTCATCTGTAGGGAAACAGTCCACTGAGTAAGGCAAATAAGGGAGAGTCTCGATCTCCGCCTGCGGGTATTTTCAGACCGTCTGGAGTGCAAAGGGTGGTCTTGACCTATTATGAAATACCAGAGGATGAATCGAATTGAATCCGCTTATTCAGTTTTTCCACCATGCTTGTACCTATGATGTCGCCAAAAATAATTGGATGATGAACCTCAATGCGACATTCGAGATAGTGGACAGGTCTCTTGGTGATAGCTTCCACCAGCGATTCCAGAACGCCGTTAACGTGACCGAATTTTAGTCCATTCCTCTGAGATCACTTGGGCCAACTTAGGTCTGCAATTTTGCTGAGCATTCCCTCCTGCATTGATTGGTGATATTCCATTTCCATGCCGCTCTCTTGCCATCAAGTTTGAATTCGCGAAATAGTTTGGAACAAATCTTAGCGAACGACTACACTTCGTTCTACCCTCGAAAAAAATAGCAAGAGTGGGCAGGTCCAAACATAAATGAAGGGAAAGAAAGAGGAAGAAATGTGCCTTGAGACATACACAAGATTTATGGTTGATGCACCACTTCACATTCCAAAATATTATTTCAATGTTCATCATCCAAAAATCCGACATCGACTTTGCAACAACCTAATAGTATAATACATAGTAATACATATAACGAGGGCCCCTACACTTCTTGCAGCAATATTAAGACATGTTAAAGTGGGCGGACTTTTCAATATAGTGTCGTTTCAGAGAAATACAGTTATCCAGAAGCAGGAACTAGATTTGCGCAATCATTTCTTTGTGTCACACTCGACTCCAACGCCCTCCACGATTTGGCCAAACATCTGCATGTCGCGCATGTGAATCCATGCCTGCAGAATCTACCAAATACAATCAAGTTAATGTGCGCATTCTAATTTTCTCCAGTAACTACAAACTCAACTGATCCAATATTTTCAGTTAGAAATTTTTCTGTTCAGTGCACCTGAACTAGAGGATGTAGTTAACAAAAAGAAGCTCGGGAATAAAGAGACGACAGTAATGTCCGAAATGAAAACCCTTGGTAAGCAGAAAATCAAGAGCTTCGCAAAACATAAGAAGTACGCGAGAGGTAAGAATGAAAATAAATATATCATAACGGTTTGAAAAAAATGCACTTTTTCCGATCTCTGGTTCGATTTTGTGTCGGTCTACTTGAAAACTCCAATGGCTGTCGAGACATGGAGGAACGGAGCTGCAGTAGATTTTGGCTCGCAGTGTAAATATAACAAAAACAACGTAAGCTGTTTGAAAAATACCGTTGCGTTAGTAGTGGGTCAGTAATCTGTATATATAAAAATGAAAGTCTGTATGTATGTGTGTGTGTATGTGTGTGTGTGTGTGTGTATGTATGTTCCGAATAGAAATCGCGGAGAGTTAACCAATCGGGACCAAACTTTGCACACATATACAACTCGGGCCGGCGGAGGTTTTAGGCTACCTTAGGTTATCGATTGATTATCGATTTATCGA
>JARK01000073.1:113242-126277 GCA_000688135.1 Ancylostoma ceylanicum
TGTGTGTATGTGTGTATGTGTGTATGTGTGTATGTGTATGTGTATGTGCATGTGTATGTGTATATGTATGTGTATGTGTACACGACAACCAGCCATCAAAAACGGAAAATACCTACACCATCGTGTTCAGCGCGTCGGTTATGCACGGGAAAGTTGCAAATTTCAATTTTTACCTCAAATTTCAGGTGTTTCGGGCCACTTTTGTCATGTTCAGACATGTCAAGTCCTTTTAGTTACCGAAATTCTTTTGCACCTCAGTTGGAATGAGTGATACTAGCCTGCGATTACTAGATCGTACGAAAGAGAAGAGGAGAGCACGGCGGACGAAGAATAATAAGGATAGGGGTTGCGCCGGCGCATGCGTTGGGAAAATGATAGGAGACGGGTTACTGTTATGGAGGCGATGCGCTGGCGTTGGGTAGTAGGAAATGTTGGTGGCTGGGTCCACAACTGCGTGAGTGGTGCATCGACGCTCAGTAGAAGGGAATACATGTATACACGAATGCGAGGCGAGCGAAGCGAACCTAAAAGAAGCCTGAGAATCCGACGTTAGCCGGACGATCAAGGTGGTGATAATAAATATAAACAATCAAGATCAGTGCTTCAGTATCGAGTTTGGTCTGTTTGTGAGTATGTGGAGTATGTGTGTGAGTGTACGTTTATGTCAGAGCGTTATGGAATTCCACGTTTGCTGAGTGGCATTGATAGCAAGAGGCTAGAAACGGGTGTGGTGTGATGCAGTCGAACCAAGCGATCGGGAACAGAACAATGAAGAGGTACGGGCTACAGGTGCGCCGGCATTCAAAGGTGAGCAGGCGCCAGGAGACGGCTGTGATAAAATAGCGCCGGCGACCAAAGTAGGGTGAGACGGGTTCATCTCTGTGATAAGGGTGCGCCGGCGCCCAAGTTGGGGGGGGGGAGGTCCACCGCTGTACGGGCCTACGTATCAAAGAGCATTACCCTGCGGAGATGAAAGCAGCCCACTTCCGGCGGATTCGAGAATTTTTCAGGGGAGTGTTAACACTATATTGGAGAATACTGGAATATTGGTCACACGAAAGGTTTCCAGGATTTTGTTTGCTTTCCCCCCCCCCCTTGAGAAAGAGTCGCAAAATTTTTGAAATTACTCTACAACACATATGAAAATCTTGTAATAATTTATTTTTATTTGTTCATTGTTTTAGTATTGGTTATTTATTATTTATTGTAAAAAATTGTAACAATTTTATTTCCCGACTGGGTCCCAAAAAGGCGGAGACCCCAATTTTTCTCAATTCCCCCCCCCCCCTTCCTTTTGAGTACTTTCTGCTTCCGCCACTGCTAAATACATATACTTAAAATTCTCAACGCATAAGCTGTTCTGTTCTTTTAACATAATCAGGAGCCAAACTCATTGTCAGGTATACGATATTACTGCTGTGAATACGCTTAACATCTCGTACGTGAGCTCCAAGGATCATTCAAAATGGGGCGTTTCTATGGAAGAGAAGAAGCCTGTAGTATGTATCGGTGACATAAACAGACAGGTGAGGCGTATTTCGATTCAATCATTCTTACTGGCACTAAATCCTTGCATCGAAGTGTTTAAGGAATCACAGAATAAACGAGGTGGTGGCGCGGTGTGCATTGAGAACAAGAAGTTGTGGAAGACATTCTACTGTTCAGTAGCCGAGTACGAAAACTGCAAGAACACTGCAGTGCCGCATCAGTGCAAAATCTGATGTAATTTAGGCGCAAACAAAAACAAATGTACTGGAACAACAATTTTTAACTGAACCTTTTTCAGTATGTACCAATGTGTTATCTCCTTCACGCAACCCTGCTCCCCACTCATGATTGTTTCTTGCCTTCAACTTCGAACATTTTTCTCACCTTCAATTTTCTACATCGTGTAAAAGATTCACATTTGTGTGGTGTTCACCCGTGTACATGAGCGAATACCTCATCTGCCACTTTGAATACTCATAGTTTCATTGTTGTTGTTCCTCTATAAATATTCGAAATCATGCATGAGAACGATGTATACGGAGAAGACCTCAGGTCTTCCTCAAGGTTTTCCTGAGGGACCTTATCCACTTGGTGAGCATACATTTTTTAGTTTACATAATTTTTGGATTTTTCATCATACACTTTTTCCGCAGGGTCCGCCTCGTCATCCGCTCCATCAGGCATTGCTCCCAAAAATGGATGCTTCGTTTCAATCCCTGGGGTTAGCATCGTGCACCTCCCTCGTTAGACTCGGGGTGGCGTGCATGCCCACCGCTCACTTCCTCTTCTTCCTAGCCATGTTCCCAAGAGCAGGGGTCGGCATTCCTCGTATAGTTGCGCCATTTTCCTCGATTGAAAGCGTCTTTGTCTGTGAGCTTCAGTAAACGCATGTCTTCCTCTATCCTATCCAGCCATCGAGTTTTCGGTCTTCCTCTCGGTCTACGTCCCTCTACGGTGATATTCATGGCTGATTTGGCGACTGAATTGTCGTCACTTCTCAATACGTGCCCGTACCAACGTAGCCGAGCCTCACGCATCTTCGCCACAATTGGAGCTACTCCGAACATTGCGCGCACATCATCGTTTCGAACTCTGTCAAGGCGTGTAAGCCCCTGCGTCCAGCGGAGCATTCGCATTTCCATTGTATGGAGGGTCTGTTCGTGCTTCAAAGTGGTCGGCCAACATTCCGCCCCATACAATGCCACAGGTCTTACCACTGTGCGATATATCTTAGATTTCAATTTCAGGGGGACCTTCCTATCACACATCATTCCTGTCACCTGCCGCCACTTACTCCATGCAGCGTTTGCTCGATACTCAGCTTCGACTAGAGTGCTACCGTCAGCTGAGATACGGGATCCAAGGTACTTAAAGGCAGAGGGTTTCGGAAGTTCGGCATCATCGACAAAGATTGTACCGGGAGTTTGCTCTCCACATTCGACGTTCTCTGTCTTCTTGACGTTGAGCCTCATCCCATACTGTTCCAGCCGATCATTCCAAGCTTGCACCTTTTGCTGGAGTTCCTCCCGAGTACTCGCGGCAACCATCACGTCGTCCGCATAGAGGAGTGTCCATGGTGTCGTTGACTGGAGGTCGCTTGAAATCGTGTCCATGCAAAGGATGGACAGAAGTGGGGATAGTGCAGAGCCTTGGTAAACTCCCACACAAACTTCAAACGGTGGTGAAGTTCCTGCAGCACACCTGACTGAGCTCGTGGCATGTTTATAGACAGTCACCGCTCACTCTTCCATATCGTTATCATTCCGCCTGCGTCTCATAGCCAACTATCGCCTCTAGCCATCAATGACGTGTCTGGCTTGCTAGAGATAACGACAGAAGGAGGGATTAGCAGTGCGCATGCACGCCACCCCAGATCTAGAAGACCTTGAAATGAGTTACAATCTGACAACCAGCGTGGACGAAAACGACACCATACGCGTATAAGGTGTAGACTTGCCGAGGACGGATGCGTCCAAGTACCTGGGGTCGGCCATTTCATCTGACGGTAACCCTTGTCAAGAAATAGTAGCAAGATTCAATGCCGCGTAGGGAAAGTGGTGCTCGATGACCGGTGTTTTGTGTGACAAGAAGATCCCGCACCGACTCAAATCGAAGATCTACCGCACCGTCGTCTGACCCGTTGCTGTCCATGGTGGCCGAGTGCTGGCCTCCAACTAAGGAAGTAGAACGTCGCCTCAGCGTCATGGAGACGAAATTGCTGTGCTGGATGGCTGGAGTAACGTGATTTGATCGAGTCTGCAACCAAGACGTCAGGAAACGGTTTGGCGTAGCTGCGGTAACGGATAAACACCGCGAATCTCGTTTGCGATGGTACGGTCACGTTCTCCGTGCCGATAAGGACACTGTCTGCAGAACAGGCCTAGATCTTGAAGTTGCCGGCAAACGACCAAAAGACCGCCCGAAGCAGCGTTAGCTTGACACGCTCCACGCCGGCCTTAAAGTTCGAAAATCTGGAATTTTGACGAAAATGGCAGCAGGATAGAGGCTCTTTCAAACAACAAGCTCTATTCCATTTGAGAGGGTCATGGGCTATTGCCCCAGGACCGTACTTTCTGACCATTCTGTTTGGCCTAAGCTCGGTAGGTGCGCAAATTTGGCATACCTTGAATTTTTTCCTGACTTCATCAGAATTTCCAGCTTCAGAAAAAGAAATTTTCTTGAGATTTCATTAATGCTCTGAAAGTGCTGAAGAGGAGAATCTCATAAAAGTACTAGATCTACGATATCTTCTTTCTGGAGCCTACGGCAAGGCGACAAAAATCAATATTCTTCATTCTCGCGTCTGCATTGCTACCGTGCGGCCGGATTGGACTTTGCTCTCGGCCCCTATCCCTCGTTCTACTGCTTCTTACACTAGACTAGTATTCTGTGGTCGTCTACAGCTACTGCTGGTGCTTCATACCTGCGACGTCCATAGTGGCAAGTGGGCAGACTTCCTAAACCCCTTAGTTGCCACTTAGAAAGGTTTCTTTTCTGACTTCATTGCCTCTCGGGCATATTGGTTTTATTGATCTCCTTTTGTGTGTACGTCGACGTCGCTGATCTGAGATGTGCTCCGTCCTGACTCCTTCCGCGGCCATCAAGGGGAACAAAAGAACCCGTACTATGACGCCGGACTCGCCTCCAAGGGATCTCCAGGAGCAGCTGAAGATGATCAAGGACTCGAACCGGCTTCCTGATTGTGTCAAAAAGGTGATCGCAGCAATGAGTGACGAGCTAAGTTTTCTTCGGTCAGAAAATTTTGATCTTCGTCGTGAAGTGAGTGATTTACGTGATAAGTTGGCTTCGTCTGTTTCTCATGATCAATCGATTCCTAGCTCTGTTCAGTCTAGTCAAACCCCAAACTCAACTGATCACTCTCTTTCCTTTCTGTTGTTATAAGTGGTATACCTGAAGTCAAATCTTCCAATGTGCGTGAGAAATTATCCTATGACTTTCAGAGTGTATGTAATATTTTGGACTTTTTAAATGTTGAGTGCAATCCCACTTCCGTGTATAGGTTAGGCAAGCCCACCTTAGGAAAAAATAGGCTGTTGAAGGTTGTACTTCCGGCAAGGGTTTTCCAAAGATTCGCAGTTACCCGCGCACCTCGTCTGCGCTTCTTCTCTGAAAAAGGTGTATTCCTACGGGAGTCACTTACTGCTGAAGAGAGGAAGCGCAGACGGGAGGAGCGTATGAACAAGGCACAGGGTACACCCGGGAGCGACGCTGTCGCTTCTGCAGTGGCTAGTCAACCACAGAACGCGAGCCAGGGAAACTAGTTCAGACTCCTCGGATTTTTACCCGTGTCTTGAGATGTGTTTATGCTAACGTCAGATCAATGTCCAAAAATGCGGATTACCTTAATCATGTCCTTGGCAATAATTTTGAACTTTACGTGTTCTCAGAAACCTGGTTGAAACCCAGTCACTCCATGGCCTCCATCCTACACTTTTTGACATCCGACTATGACATACTCCGCTGTGACCGACTTAAGAAGTCAGGAGGTGGCGTCATCATCATTGCTCATCATCCCATTTCGCTTTTGCTAGTGTTTTCTGAAGCTGTAGACGATGCATACGAACTACTCTGCGCCGACATTTTTTGTGAAGGGTCTTCATTCAGATTACTGGTAGTGTATCGTGCACCTTCTTGCAATGCCTCCAACAGCGAACAACTTATCAAAGCCATAAGTGACCTGACCTCATGTGAACTCAATGTTATTATTACGGGCGACTTCAACATGCCAAATATTGATTGGCGAAATCCATATGCTGGTTCTATCTCTCATGAATCTTCGTTTGTTGACATGGTCTTCTGCCATGGATTTGTCCAGCTCGTTAAGGAACCCACTAGAGGTGACAACATTCTTGATCTCGTTTTGTGTAACAACAGCACCTAAGTGAACTCTGTTAGTATTCTTCCCCCTGTAGGATTAAGCGACCATAGCAGCATTTCCTTTGACATCCACTCCTGCGAAATTCCATCTTTTCCGGTCTATCGTCAAATGTTCTCTCTTTGCGATTACGATGCGGTGTGTAGATACTTAGCTAACATAAGATGGATGGAATTGCTCGAGCCTATTGTTTCGGTTAATGAAAAGTATGAACTCTTTCTCATGCTACTGAATGACTCCATCAATAAATACGTGCCTTGGAGGCCAGTTGCCCATTCCAAAGCTACCATTCTACCGACCTACATGGAAAATATGATGGAACACCGCACTTGTCTATTTTATGAAGGCAGGCGTACTGGGGACTGGGATGAGTACAAACGTTTTTCTTCTGATTTCAGTTCTAAACTCAAAAAATACAATGCCAATTTGGAGAAAAGGATAATTGATTCCGGTAACGTCCAAGAGTTCTATAAGCTTCTTAGATGTAGAATAAAAGAAGGGAATTCCGTTGGCTGTCTACGTTCCAGTGATGTCATTGCAGTTACCGCATTAGATAAGGCCAACATGTTAGCGGATGAGTTCTCGCATGTTTTTCTAGAGGATAATGGATTTCTCCCATCCTGGGATCCACCAAATTGCAGGCCTATGATGAATTCTCCTTGGTTTGATGCGAAACTGGTATACGATATGATATCAAAATGGCCTAAATCCTATTCGCTAACTCCTGATCTCATTCCTTTTTCTTTTATCCAAAACGTTGCCTGTGTTATTTCAGGACCTTTATCCTACATCTTCAACCAGTCATTAATGCGTGGTGAAGTCCCTCAACGTTGGAAACATTCCTTTGTTTCGCCTATTCTGAAAAAGCATCCGCAAACTGACCCTTCCAACTACCGCCCCATTAGCATTACCTCTGTCCTATGCCGAATTTTTGAGAAAGTTCTCAAAAAGCACATTATTAGCCATCTTGTAGCTAATCAGGTGATCCCAAATTGCCAACATGGCTTTTCATCTGGAAAGTCTGTTGAGTCTAACTTAATGGGATGCATGAACGACTGGACAACTATTCTTGAAGATAGAACTGCATGTGATGTTATATATTTTGATTTTGCCAAAGCTTTTGACAGGGTATCCCATCAAAAACTGGTTAACAAACTGAAGAAGCTTTGTTTTCACCCCACTATTATAAAATGGGTGGCTGAATTCATAGCAGAGAGAACTTTCCAGGTTAGAATCAGCTCCACATTTTCCAAGATTTCCAGAGCGTTCAGCGGTGTTCCGCAAGGTGATGTCCTTTCCCCGATTCTCTTCAACATTTATACCCATGACATTCCTTCATTGTTCTCTGATTTGGCTGTGAAGTGTGTTATGTATGCGGATGACATAAAAATCTACAAGGCAGTACGTTCAGCCGAGGACTCTTATGACTTGCAATCCGCCATTAATAGAATGCTTACTTGGGCTAACGCATGGCAACTCCCTCTATCACCGCATAAAACGCTGTTTATGCATCTTGATCTCAATGGCTCCATGCCTACTTTTACGTATTGTATAGAAGGCCACCAGATTTCGGAGGCTAACTCTGACAAAGATCTCGGCTTCGTTTATGATCGGAGACTTGATTTTTCCGGACACTATCTGACAATATGTAGAAGGGCTTATATGCGTACTTTCCGTATCTTCAAAGCCTTATCCACATCCAGTAAGCCTACACTATTGCGCTCGTATAAGACGTACGCGCGGCCAATGCTGGAGTCTGGTACTACTGTCTTTAACCCTTCCAAAAAGAAGGACATTTATGCACTTGAAAAAGTTCAGAACAACTTTACTCGCAAGCTCCTTGCTAGAATTGGTGGCTTTCTTACTCTAAAATCCCAAGGGCTACTATAAAGAACGCATATTTCGGCCTCCCTTCACTGGAATCTCGTCGCAGGTTGTTTGATGTCTGCATGGTTCACAAGCTTCTACATTCGCCAGCTTCGTGGCAGAGCAGCACTTTTTTCAAGCTGACTCCTTGACGAACCAGAGGAGGGTGTCATAAGCCTTCCTACATGCGAGCTAGGACAAAACTCAGAAATAACTGTTTTGCAATTAGAGCCGTTGCTGCCTATTTAAAATTGACTAAGAATGTAGTCATCTCTCCGTCCTTTAGTCGGTTCAAGCGCATTATGTCTGCTAAGATACTGGGGCCGTGAGTGACTAAGCTGTGCCTTGTTCACTTTGTATTTCTACCTCTTCATTATGAGTTCGTTGTTTGCACATTTCTCTTTTACGATGTTCATCGATTGTTTTATCACTGTTTGTGTCCCGGTTCTATATGTGTTTTTTGTACGTTTTCCTTAGAGAACGTAATAAACATAACATAATATAGCGAAAAGTTCGTCAAATTTGGCGAAAATGGCAGAGAGATGCAGGTTATCTCGGGGCTCTTGCTTTGCACTGTTGTAAAGAGCAAACTTTATCCTATAACAGTAGGACCGTACTTTTTCCCAGTCCTAATCCTTCCGTCCGTGACAGCCTCCCAACCGAACCCTACTTTTCAATTTTCCAGTACTTCGGCACTGAATCGATCCGTGCCAGGGACAAACTTGTTAACACATGTTTTTGCCTCTGAGAGCTTATGCAACGGTGGATCAAACTCCTATCAATACTTTCTCATCGGGGCGTTTGGAAGCCTCAAACGAAATCACGAACACTATTGTGCACTTACAGTGGGCGTCAATGGCTGTGACCCGTCTACGGCCTCGAACAGCACGCGTCGCGACCGCGCCGCTCATGGTAGAATCGTCGCTGCGGCAGCGAATCTGGGTTTTCTTGATAGTTGTTCATCACATTTGATGATAATTAACAAGAAAACTAATTGGCTAATTACTAACTAATTGACAAGAAAACCCCATAATTTGATGTCCCGGAGAGGGTTCTCACTCGAGCGGCGCGGTTGCGCCGCGTTCTGTTCGAGGCCGCAGACGGGTCACCGCCATTGACTCCCACTGTACCTGCTGAACATCCTTTGATTGGACGCTTCTCCCCTCTTAAGAATATATATTTATTCATGTAAATTTCAGCAACTACTCCTTCTTCTATTCAATACTGGAGTCAGCCCCTAGGATTTTTCCATGGCTGATCGTAATTTCTCCCCCCCCCCCTCCCTTCCCAAAGTGATGGCTCTCCCCTGGGTCCGGCCTGAAAGTGAAGGTGGGCGGAGCCTCTGTGTCGGGGGTTTCCACCTATCTGTGTGGCTTCCTTTTCCTGCCTTCCTATCAAATCGTTTCGTGGCTGTTTTCACCTTAACAAGATTTTGGAGCCTAGGCCTAGTCGGTGGGAAAACTACTATATTGTATTGTTTTTACATACTAAGTTGATCCTTGCAGATGATATGTGCGAAATGGAAGCCGTTCCGTGTCCAACGCAACCATGTGTAAACAGTGTATGACAGACAGATGCCGATGGGTGGAAATATTGCCAATGTGATCCTAGATTTGAAGTCGGTTGCTCCTTTTTTTGTGAAAGTTACCGAGGACAGAACCAATTCCATCGTTGATTGAATCTCTAATCAAATCGTCGTTTCCGTCCAATTTCTTTGAGTAATTTCGCCTTACCTCTATAAAATGGGTTTACGGTAGTAAGCATGAAATACAGCCCTATGGGAAGCTTCCGAAAATTCTATAAGATGCTGTACTTATCGTATGCCCACCATAGCTCCATAAAAATGGCGTTACGGTATGATATTTTTGATAGCCAAATAACTCCTAGTCATATTGTCCACGAAAATTCCAATTTTGAGGTTATGGAGCACAAAAAGTGGAATATGTAGTGCCGGAAAAATGCGCGCCAATTTGTAATCCTTCAGGTTAAATTGTGTGAACTTGACAAAGGCGAGTGCGCGTTAAAGGTTTGCCACGCTGATGCAGAATGTCTGGATCACCGAAACACAAAAAGGATAAGTGAGTCGTAGCTTTTCCAAAAAATATACGCTATAAGCGAGTCGTAGATTCTCCGAGAAATATGTGTTATTTGAACGGTTATAGGCTACTTTTCGCGGGGAACCATCGATTAGCTTATCAATTATATTGATTTTATTGATTTTTCGCTGTTTCTGCTGAGGAACTGGAGAGGACATGTCTGCTAGGGTTCCTCAATATGCTGAACACGAATATGGCAACCGCTTTGCACCAAATTATTGATTTATCGATTTAATAAACTTTTTCAATTTTCGTTCGGGGACAGGCGAGGACGTGTCTCCTAGGGTTCTTAAATGAGCTGAGCACGAATATGACAACCATTTTGGGCCAGGGCATCGATTTGTTGATTTTATCGATTTTTCCTCTTACGCTCTGGGACGGGTGAGAACTCCAATATGTTTAACACGAATATGTATGACAACTATTTTGCAAGAAAGTATCGATTGATTAGTTTTAACGACTTTTTCATGTTCAAGCAGGTGAAAAAAAGGCTAACGAGACTTTTTAACATGGTAATCACCGGAATGATGAGCATTTCAGATGGATGGGTTTGTGTCCTAATTAAAGGCAGGAGGCCACCTCATATCCTTTTCGAGTTATTAACATATTCCGAACCTCCTCGATGCGCTGATTCCGGCAGTGTACTTGAAATTTCCCAGTATGGTCTCTAAACCCCGTTTTCCGTGACGGGGTTTGTACCAGTTTGCTGGATGCTGGGCTGCTGATTTACGTGCAAAGACGTGTATCATCGTTGATCTCATCGATCGGACAGGACAAGACGTGTTCGCCCGACGTTGCTGCCGTGGCGGGCAGCCAGCACCAAGTGGCCGCTTTTTGGAGCGGATCCGCCCCTGCTCCAAGAAACGGGTAATTTGACCCTATCAAAACTAGGGTTTTTGTCACTTCTGTGACTTAAGCTGTACGTTGTTGGAATCAGCGTGGCGACGAGGTCAAGGATATGCTGATATCGTCTGGGTGAGAAACGAGGTGGTCCTCTGCCTTTAACCGTGAAAAGCTTGGGGTAGTAAAACTCCCGAGCGGAGCCGGGTATGCCGTCTAGTTGGCTATACTGACGATTCTTGTGAGATAGAAGTAGATCTTTGTGAGATTTCTAGGAAAAAGATGATTCAATTCATAACATAGTGCTGCTTCCATCAAATAATCTTATGTGAAATGCTCGTCTTAGGGTGAAAATTATTGTTATTATGGTGGTGTTTGTGAAGCTCGTCATGTTTGCATGTGTCAGGATGGTTAGTTCATATTAGATCTCTTAATGCTGACGTGTTTTAATGAAAGTCGGACTATTTTTCTAAATATTTTCTTCAGTTATTTTCTGCGGTTTTTCAAAAACTATTGGGTTGGGTAATAAGTTCGTGCGGTTTTCTAGGGGCGCTAGAAGTGCTGCTTTTCATGAGCAACATGAATCACAACAAGTTGTTTATGTAGCCCCTTTCCTCCGCTATTAATGCTATCAGAGATGGAGCAGCTCCCATGCTCCCTTTCAATGAAAAGCCACATTGTTTGGGAAGACCCAATTTGGGACTTTCAACTGCAACTCATCAATGGAACTCTTGAAATTGCCCAAGAAAGTAACCAAAATAAGTGGTTAGGGACTGCTTCAGGCTTGTAGAGGTTGTATGAGTGGAATTACTTTTTATTCTAGCATGTCGGATACCTTTTTGGTGGAAATTTCTCAGAGGCGACGCGTCTTCTTAATGTGAAGGGTCACCTCGTACTGAGCCCTTCGGAGTTTTTTCGCGAACTGAATCAGTTGAACTCAGTTGTCGCTACAATTTACCATTCTTGGTGGTTCTTCTTTGCATCTGGAGAAAAACCTGGCGCGTAAACGCCTCGCTGTTCTTCAAACTCCACTTTTGGAAGGGGGACAAGCTTTGGGTTAAAATTAACTTCTCTGAAGCGGGCATGCATTTTTGCTCCGCTTTATAAATGGTAATGGGTTCTCTTTACATGTCCTTGATATATGTTGTGTTTTGGGTCGCATTCGATCCAAGATAGAAGTCAAACAGTATGAGTGGGAAGAGGTTGTCGTACTAGTTGAAATGGTGCCTCACACTCCTGGCGATAGGAAGTGAGGTGTGGCGAGAACTGACGAAACAGGTCAGAATATTTGGAAAGAGTGAACCAAGGGCTACAAAATGGTTATGACATGTAATCAAACAGAGTTTAGTTCCCAGTAAAAAATTGAGGTGAAAAAACCGCACGAACTCATTGCCCAACCTAATAGTTTTAAGGATTTGGTGGTTTGCGTTGTGCTCATCGCGTCCCACTATGGAAAGGATATGAGGAATTTGGTCTAGTTACCTTAATTATGAAGTTAACGTTGGCTTAAAGGCAGAGGACCACCTCGTTCCGTATGCTGGGGATAGTAACATATCCTGGACCATCTCGTCATGACGATCCCAGCAAGGTACATCAATAGGCACAAAAGCAAAGAAAGCCCCGTTCTCGAAGGGCTCGAAGTGGCCAAAATTTGGAGCCCGGAGGTGGATCGCTCCAAGCTGTGCTGGCTGCTCGCCACGGATGCCACGTTGGCCAACTTGTCTTTGCGTGTTCGATCGATGAGATCAACAGCTTCACACGTCAATTCGGGTTAGCAAACTGTTACAGGCCCCATCCTGGAAAACGGGTTTAATGACCATTTTGAGACAATATATGTATACCGCTGGAATCAGCGTGCCAAGTAGATGTTGAATCTGCTATTACCTCAACCACGAAAATGAGGTGGTCCTCTGCCTTTAAGTTCGAATTTCAGGTTGTCAGTGCAGAATGCGCATCGCTCACGCAGGCTAGCCTCTAGTTTCTGAAACGAACTGTGTAGTGTGAATGTGTTTTAATGCAATTCCAGTATTGTCATTCCTTTGTCCTCTGCGTTTTCAGACGAAGTAGATTTAGAAAATTTCCGCATTTTTCAGATGTGACAACCATGCCAGCCTCATTCAGTAAACGAGATGTCAATAGGTCAACTGATAAAAACATTTCCTCGAAGTGTTTTGTTGAGAACAACGCAGCCATTATAGCTTGAACGTGAAGATATTTGAAACTGCAGTATTTGGAAATCACATAGCTGACAATGGTTCCCGTACACTGATTCTACTGTTTTACTTGAGCTCCTTCATCCCACAACAGGAGGAGGCGGGGGCGGAGGAGGAGGAGGAGGAGGAGGAGGAG
>JARK01000074.1:0-17982 GCA_000688135.1 Ancylostoma ceylanicum
TCCACGTCCACTTTCTGCGTCCGCCACTGCCTCCCAATGCATTGATAGATTTGAACTGAACAAAAATTCATCGATTCCAGTGAATATACTTATTTAATTTATTTAATTTATTTATTCAGAAGTTCTTCTTATTCCTCCTCCAATCCTGCACTGCTACCTTTCTCCTCCTAGGTTTTCCTCCTCCAATCCTGCACTGCTACCTTTCTCCTCCTAGGTTATGTTCGAATTCATAGGCACTGAATACATTTTTTTGGCTGTAAGTACCTAGGCCTGGAATGAATCAATGGTCCAAGGATGCTCATTTATTTTACTGAATGGACGATATCTCCTTTCTCCAATCGATAAATCAGCGAAGTTTTAAACCAACCCTTGCATCGAATACAGTGCTTCAGTGTAAAGTCCATACATATGTTACGACGTTTTTGTGTTGTTCTCTGTTCTCTCTTCGTATCCGTCTCATCTTTCCCACCATCAGCCTTTCTGTTTATGTGAGTGCTTTTTTTCGGCCTGCCGAGGTACCCGTTCTCATTTTTCCCGTATTTGCACCAATCTACTCAAATGGTTTTCAAATAGTGTAGTGTCCGTAAATAAAGGATAAAGTGGTCGGCGTTGATCTATACCGTCACGAGGGATGCGCCACGCATTCGACTTCATCTGAACATCGTAGAGGCGTTGAATGCGTATGTGCCCTGACTGACTTGGTATATCGGATGCCCCCCGCAAGTCACTGTACAGGGCACATACGCATTCAACGCCTCTACGCTCAGATGAAGTCGAATGCGTGGCGCATCCCTCGTGACGGGATTGATCAACGCCGACCACTTTATCCTTTAGTGTCCGTAAATAGATGTATCATATTCATTCATTCATTCATTCATTCATTCATTCATTCATTCATTCATTCATTCATTCATTCATTCATTCATTCATATCATTCATTCATTCATTCATTCATTCATTCATTCATTCATTCATTCATTCATTCATTCATTCATCCATTCCTTTCATTCATTCATTCATTCATTCATTCATTCATTCATTCATTTTCATTCATTCATTCACATTCATTCATTCATATCATTCATTCATTCATTCATTCATTCATTCATTCATTCATTCATTCATTCATTCATTCATTCATCCATTCCTTTCATTCATTCATTCATTCATTCATTCATTCATTCATTCATTTTCATTCATTCATTCACATTCATTCATTCAACCATTCATTCGTTCATTCATTCATTCATTCATTCATTCATTCATTCATTCATTCATCCATTCATTCATTCACCATATTCATTCATTCATTCATTCATTCATTCATTCTTTCATTCATTCATTAATGCATTCACTCATTCATTCATTCATTCATTCATTCCATTCATTCATTCATTCATTCATCCATTCATTCATTCATTCATTCACTCATTCATTCATTCATTCATTCATTCCATTCATTCATTCATTCATTCCATTCATTCATTCATTCATTCCATTCATTCATTCATTCATTCATTCATTCATTCATTCATTCCATTCATTCATTCCATTCATTCATTCCATTCATTCATTCATTCATTCATTCATTCATTTATTCACTTTCCTTCACCTTCATCTTTCCTTCGCAGTTGCCTTCTCTTTCATTACCCTTCCCTGTTACTTTTTTCTCATCGGTCTTTTTTCCCATGCACTGCAATCTGTTATGTCATCGGTTTTTCTGCCTCCCAACGGGGCGATTTGGCATTTTCTCGGCGTGCAACTGATTCAAACGAGGACGGAGTTATGATAATGAGTTGCCCGATACGTGAATATGTAAGCGTGCTGTAGAGAGGAGCTGTTCATTGATGTTGAAGATATCTTAGCGGTTGAAACTGAGTGCTTTGTTGGACTTACGATACTCCTCACGGTATAGCGAACACCGACGGTCGCTCCGCGGACTCCGTCGCTCACCGTCGCTTTGCCATAACTTCTTTAAAACTGCCTCAGTCAAAACGATTTTGTCACCGATTGATTTATCTCGAAGAGATCTTTCGAAAGCCATGCTGATCTTTGGGGTGGACTTCTGGTTCACTCGCTTCCCACGATCGATACATCGATCGATGCCGCTCGATGGATCTCATCAGAAGTAGCGCAAATATGAGCGGTGAACTGGAACTGAAGCTCAAGTTAGATAAGTTCCACTTGTTCGAGCCAGAAACCCAAAAAAAAAAGAAACCCAAAAAAAAAACAAATTCAAGGATATAGGAGCAGAACTGGGTAATTTCCACATCACTCTGGAGGCAGGTAGAGGGTTCCATGCCCAACTCTGGCGAACTTTTGCAAAATGTTCCTTCACGAAAAAAAACGTTAAAACATAAAATTATCATTTGAGAAGTGCTCTGAGTGTTCTTGATGTCGTTCTCTTGGGAGATCGGCAGCTCATCTCACTGGCAAGTTGTAGCTCCCTCAACATTAAAGTTTTCACAAGGCACGACGAAAGTTTGTGATTTGGACAAGAATAACATCAACACTAGTATGTAGGCCCACAGCAGCGCCACGTGCAGAACGTAGAGCTCATAGATAATTATCTCCAAACAGCAGTGATTTTCCACTCAAGTTAGGTCTTTTGCAACGGTGTGCTCCATCAGTTAATTCATCGAAAATTGAATGTCTTTGAAGTACATAATGTGGCAATTACCCAATCCTGCTCCAACATGCTTGAATTTGTGGATTTTTGACTCGAAGTAGTGAAAATAATCAAAAATGAGCTTCAGCTCCAGTTCAACGCGCGCATTTTCGCTACTTCTGATCAGATTCATCAAGCGGCATCGATCAATATATTGATTGCTTGTGTGAAACCAGTGGACCGGCGTTCACTCTAAAAATCAGTAGATTGTTCGAAAGATCTCTTCGAGACAAATCAAAACGGTGGCAAAACCGTTTTGACTGCGGCAGTTCTAAAGAGGGAACGGCAAAGCTACGGTGAGTGACAGTGACTCTGCGGATCGACTGTCGGTTTTCGACATCCTGTGATGTTGGTGTCAAAGGGGTAAATCCAACTGCATCTGCTGTTTTATCGAATTCATGCGTTCACCCCTCGACGGTGTTAATCACATTGATGTGTGTCGTTAACCGCAATCAGTCGGTCAACTCTTTGTTTAGGATTTCGAAGAAAATGCGATGACTGACTTTTTTAGCTGCGCACAAGAGAAAAGCTCCAGATATGTATTATAGTTCGATACTTAACCACAATCCTGGAAGATCTTTGTTGCTACATCATTACAATACTGATTCTTGAAACGAATTCGAACGGAATTTGGTTCCTAAGCTTTTTTTTTTTCGAAATATTTATTTATTCATATGCACTCATTGTGCTTTATAAAAATGGAATGCAAACGAAAAACAATGTGAGTATGGCAGTCGTGTACACGCGCAAGTAAATAAATAGTATGCTTTCGTTTAAAAACCAAGGGCTCAATTTGAAAAGTACAACTGAGACAAGTTTATTAGTGCCTTTTTCTTGGAAATTAGTGGAAAGGACTTTTTTCAATGCCAAGCGCTGGGTATCACTTCATCTGTACTTGCATTTCCCTTGGAAAGAAACAAGGAATGTTAATGAATCCAACAAGTTGATAGTGTAATGATGTCTTTATTGCTACAAATGAAAAGGAAAAAAATCACCAGGAAGGGAGGATAGGTCACAATGCTCTCTGGAACGTTCATGGTTCCGGATTGAAGAACGCTGATCCGCTTAGCTGACCCGATCACAAGCTTCAATGCATTTGTAAACAAGTGAAAATGATACCACACTACTTCTCGAATCGCCTGACTAATCCTCGGTTTTTGCACGCAGAGTGCAACTGCAGAAGTGAAAGGTGCGCGTTATAAAGGCGTTTGCGGCTGGGCGTAAATCGTAAATCGTAAATAAATCGTAATCGTAAATGGCTGTATGGTAGCCAGTTACTACAGGGAACAGATGCACACTCACGAAGACTGGCTGCTAGTGAGGAGCCCTATAGTTTTCCTACTTCTACCATACTGCTCCTAATCTTTGCAAAAAGGACGCGCCCGACGCGTTTTTGCGTCGCAAAGCGTCGCACGCGCATAACCCGCTCCAGGATGAAGCTTTTGCAATTCTGACGACAGATTCTTACTCAGCACGTTGCGGCGAAGCTACTCCTACCCTGCATCACTGTATTAGGTTCTCGGAAAGTTTTCAGCTGTCCTGAGGAGTTGCTGTACTGAAGCATTCAGAAAATGGGATACCTGCTGTTTCTCAGTGTCTCAGCTACTCCTTTGAGATAGCTGAAAGGTTTGCGAGAATCAAATACGGTGATGCGGGATATGAATAGCTTCCCCACAACGCGCTGAATAAGAATCTGTCTTTGGAATCGCAAAAGCTCCATTCTGGAGCGAGCTATGCGCGTGCGACGCTTTGCGACGCAAAAACGCGTCGGGCGCGTCTTTTTTGCAAAGATTAGGAGCAGTATTGTAACTCATCGTCTTTGTGGTTTTAGCTGCGGTTATTCGCTTTCTCTATGCTGAGAATTCTCCAGCCTCTCCTACATATCACTCAGACTTGTCTGTTTTTATCTTCAACACTTGATTATTTTCTGAATCCACCTGATGAAACTTCATTGTGTGACGTCACGTCCGATTATCCAGAAATCTCGGCAATGTGGAATATGTATTAGGTTGTTCTTATTGAAAGAGTCACACGAGGTTGAGACGAATTCTACTCTCGGCTTGCATTTCGGCTAGATCGCCTTCCTGAAGGCCTGGTATGGGGAGGGAAATAGGTAGCGGTTTAATTACCCAAGTTTAAGCCTGCATCTGGTATTCGTAATGAATTAATAGACTAGTGGATACATTCTTGGATTTTTCATTGTTCCTCCTCGTTTTGTAGATTTTGTCACGTTCTGAGCCACAGGTTGGCTCAATTCAATTTCCCTTTTTAGACCAGCACCTCGATGTGTCTCTCCTTAGGCAGTTTAGTTTCAAATAAGGTTAAGTGCGGAACTAAGCCAAGCAATTCCTAACCTTTTTATTCCTTCTATTCCAATTATTTTCTATTATATTTTCTACTATCCGGTGGGATCGCTCTATCTACTCTACATACAAATTTCCAAGAATCCAAGGACTAACCACGAACATGAATGCCTCACGAGCAACTATATCCATACTCTATCCGTAAGGGTGCTTTCCTGATCTGCTCTGTGCTCCTATCTCACCTCGCAGGAAGTGGTCTCTGATGAGTTTTCAACAGTAGGTCAAGTCTAAAGTACGAATTTCCACCTACGCTTCTTACCATGTGGTCCAAAATTAGGCCCACAATTTTGTCTGTAGGCTAGACATCCGTTTGTCCAGTTAAATCGCAATCGATTTCACCTCTTCCAGCTCTGAAAAGGTGATCTTGCCGAAATGTGAGCTGAGAATAGGGATCGTATCAACCTTCTGTCGCTTCATCAATGCGAACAACTTGAAACTACATGTCCTCAGTAGGTTCCTCAGCTATTTTCAATAGGGTCAACTTTCTCCTTCATTATGAGCAAATATCTATTCTCTCTCTGGATAACCAAGAAAGCATAAACGGTCCTTTAGAAAATTCTCTAAATTCAGTGCATGTGATTGCTATGGACCGCTGAAATCCTTATCCATCTTTTCGTAGAGGTATTCTTCTCCATAAATTCTGCTTCAGAGTTTATAAGAAATGCTACGACATCAGGACAATCGTGGAAATTCCTCCTCTTTTTCTCCTTGCAAGCGGACAATTTTCTTCCACACCACTTGCCTGCGTTTTTGTATTCGAATCCGCGTCGGGTGCAGTTTTCCCTCACTGGTGACTCAGCCACTCTTCAGCAACTGACCCTTACCTCCATCTTTTGCAGCAGAAGCTTTCCAACACTTTTCTTCTTCAGACTTTATCACTACGACGCTTTTTGTATTCATATCAACCTAATGTTTCATCTATGCCCATTTGGCTCTGGCTCGTCTACTGTCACCAGGATGAAAATACCGTGGTTGTTGGAATCTATGTGTTAAAGTGATGTCACCAGAAGCTTGGCGAAAAGACCATTACCCAAAGATTAGCGGAGTTTGGTGTCAATCAAGTTGAAAACGCCTTGATTTTTGACTGTAAATTTGCCGCTCGACAGCTTCGCGCCATGCCATCCACTGAACAACACAAAAAGCCTACAGTTTCCAGTCTTTCCCATCCTAGAATGCGAAGAAACTATCAATAGCGATTTAAAGCCATGGGAGCTATCTATATGAAATTTTTCCCACTCTTGGAGAGACACAATTGATTCATCCAAGTTTTTTAACTGACTTTGCAAATGCTGCTAGTGGACATCCAGAAGCGTCCGAACTAACATTTTTTTTTTTAAACACTGCCACTTCTCCGATTTACTCGGAGCAATTCATTAATTGCTTGAACTACTCCATCTCTCCTGATTTAGCTGCCACTACCTGCTATTCCAAGAAATGCACTTCAGAAAAAACGTCATCAATTCATTAGTGCTGGGGTGTTGTGTTTTACAAAAAGGCTAGCGAATGCTCTCTTTTAACGGGAACGTTTTTTTTTGCTCTGCAGCTGTTCACGAAAGCAGGGCTCACGTAAAAAGTGGCTAGTGTTTAGACGTTTTTCCTCTCGTTTTTCCGTTCCTCCAAGGTGAACTTGTCCGTAAAATAGGCGTGATTGTTGACATTAGCATTTAACATGTTTCACCCTTGGCGTTTTTCCGGAGCCTTACACGGGGAATTTGTGCTTTTTTGCATGGACAGGTTTAGGGAGACCTAGTGGTTACAAAACCGATTGGAGTCATATCTTTGTATTCATAGTTGGTTCCTTTGCATTCTAGCAAACGGATTGGAAGTGGTGTTTAGAGTTGTCTTTGTTTAGGCCTAAAGCCTTAAAAAGCCTCGTCGATGCCGCGTTTTTAAAATACACCATTCGCTGCAAGAGGAGTATGAGTTAAGCCATGCGGCTACAGCAAGACGTCCTATGTTTTTTACGCTTTCACGAAACGTCCTAGCTTCCACGAAATGCTCTCTTATAGCTCAATCTAGCTTGTCCCTTGGTGGAGTGGGGTGGGGGTATCGACTTCTTACAATTAGAGCCTTGCTGGCTTCCAGTAGCCAACTTTCTTTGTCCGTAATATGTACTAAGATACTTCCTCCTCCCACAAAAAAAAACTTGATGAAATCACGTCATTTTTCTCTGATTTCACAGCTTTTCCAATGTATTTGTATTTATTTTATTTGTATTTATGTATTTTATTTGTATGTATTATTGTATTTATTTGTATTTTGTATTTGTTTTCGTCGCACCCATATATTGGATGGGCCAAATTCTAGTAACACTTCCTTTTATCTATTTTTCCCTCCTCATTAATCCCCCTTACGTTTTTCTGTCCTTTATCCTAGTCCTAGCATAAACTCTTGAAAGAAACTAAATCTCATTATTTCGTACTTTATTGTGTTATGTAATAGTAGCGCATTTTCATAGCTGCCATCGTTTCGCCATTACTCCTCTTTTTCTGGTCTCGATTCCTCTTATAAGCTGGCATAACTGTCGATGTATATGTTACACAGTTGATTCCTCCATCTATATGGAACCCGTAATTTTTTTCTCTCGATGCTAGAAAATCTTATGGTCGTTGAAGGTTAAATTCACAATTGAATAGATGGGATCCTTTTTACCGCTGTTGTCGTCACACAGAGCGGAAAATATAATTTCTCAACAGGGTCATTAAATGTGAAAGCCCTGAATAGAACATCAGAATTGAGATATTTCTGGACCTGTGTTTGGGCTTTTGCTGCGCAGAAGCACTGTCTCACTTTGTTTAGCGATTCATGCTCTACCCTGCTTGGATCCTGGCCTTCTATCATTCTCATTTTTTGTCACGATTCCTCCAGAACTGTATTCATTTCTGAAGCCATAGATATTGCTTCGAATTTTCCTAAAAAGCCTCGTATAAACGGGTTTTATGAGCTATCCTCGCTTGTTGGGTGCGTGGTTGTAAATCTTAGCATCAATCGGCACGCGCCCGTCCACACCGCGCACACATGGAGCGGCGGTGATTTTGGACTTTGAATTTAAGTCAATTTTCTTTTTCCTCGGGGAGGAATGCCCTTATTGTTACAGGGTTTTGGTGTTTTTTTTTTCGTAATAGGCTAAGTTCAGTGACTTGGGACACACTGACATGCAAACAATGATAATGCCATGGAATGGTTCCCGTTTTGTAACTCGACTATAAACTCGGGTAGCGTAGTTCTATACATCCCTTCTAAATTGATTTAAAGGCAGAGGCCGACCACATTGTCGTGGTTGAGGTCATAGCAGATTTAGCATCTATTCGGCACGCTGATTCCAGTGGTATATACTAATTGTCTCAAAATGGTCTTCAAACCCGTTTTCCAGGATGGGGCCTTTAACAGTTTGTTGACCCGAAATGACGTGTGAAACAGTTGATCTCATCGATCGGACACGCCAAGACTCGTTTGCCAACGCTGCAGCCGTGGCGGGCAGCCAGCACAGCTTGGAGCGATCCCCTCCCGGCTCCAAACTTTAGCCACTTCGACCCCTTCGAGAAGTGGGCTTTCGTCGCCTTTGTGCCTGCTGATGTACCTTACTGGGTTTGTCATCTCGAGAAGGTCCAGGATATGTTGCTTCCCCAACATACGGAACGGGGGAGTCCCCTGCCTTTAACCTTGACTACCTGCCTAGTCAGCGCATGTCAGACTGCGCTGACCATTTCGTCCGAGCTTTTTCGCATTTCGCTCTCGTGGCGGCACTTGCAAAGCGCCACAGATTGACGAGCGCCGTTCGTCGGATAGACGTACGTAGCCGTGTACGAAAGTTACAACGCGCCTCTCGACAACTCGTCGAAAGCGTATGGAACTTTTACGAATGCGAACTGAAATCTCGGAAACTCGTCCGATGTCCGATCCAGTTGACCAAAGGAGCCGCGGTTACGACAAGACAAGTAGTGAGCTGGAAATATGTATAATGAGTAAATGATCGCGCGACAGGAACAGCTTGTTGTCATTTCCGGTGGCCTTCAATAATGGGTAATGAATAAGGTTGTGGTCCCATAGAAGCAAAATAACTTTACTACAAGCTTCTAATAGGATAGGACTTCCGCATATGGAGATAATCGACATTGACTTTCTTTGGCACCCGAGTGCCTTTCTCTGGATGAAAGGCCTTGGAACAGTCTAGATCGTGGATCCATTACAACCGAAAATTGAGTTTGTAACTGTAAAAAGTGGAATTTTCATGAAAAATATCCAATGCTGCTTCCGGTAATAATTATGTTCTCTCATTGCCTGTGGCTTTTTGTATCCCACTTCCGCTACCGTCTGCATGAACAATCACAAAAAAAGGCTTTCACTGCTCGATGTCGCTGTCGACATCGTTGTCCTTGACATTGTCGCTGTCTCTTTCGCTTCACATACATCTGCGTGTGGCTCCATTTGTCAAGTCTTCTTCGCACCGCAATGTGCCTTCCGCAGTTTAGTGTCTCGTGCAAGTTTGCAGTGTCCAGCATTTCAGGATCAATTCCTGTTTTGTGCTATTTATATTGTGTAAATTGTGACCTGCGGTGGAAATCATGAGCATTAAAGAGGGTGTTGTGGCCGATCCACCCTTCTGAATAGGACGAGTTCTCAGTGTTCCCAACAAAAATGTGTATGTTTTGCTTGATCAACTCATCTCAGCGCTTGCAAGCAATAATAGAATAGCTAGACATGTCACATTTTGGCTTAGAGACTCGCTGCTTTAGATGAGCGGAAAGTTTTGAACCTTTCCAGGGAGGTTCATGGATCATACCACTTATTTTGTTCCAGTAGCACCTCCCGAAGTCACTTTCTGGATATACTTACATACTTGTCTAGCGCCAACAAGGCTAGTATCCATGGAACACTAAAAAGGACACGGTTTCGTTAGGATGCACTGAGTGCCATAGCTTGATAAATAACCTGGTTTTCATAGGCACGAACTCTAGCGTAGGTGATGTTCTCATCCGGAAGTCCTTTGTTGGTTTTTTTCTTGCTCTTGATGACCAACATTTGGCGCCGACGAGTCGTCCCAGGGAGTTTTTCTTTGCTCAGTTTATAGACATCTGCACAGCACCGTACGATCCACACTTGAAAAATATGGGCAACTAAATATCATCGGCCAGATGGCAGGGTGGAGCGGGTCGTGAACCGACAAAGCATTTGACACAATGTGCATTTTCGTACTTTTATAGCCATTCGTACTACCCTCACTCTTCGCCTCAACGCCAGTATAGGCATGCGCGATGAGGTTCACCTAGATGTTTCTTCAGAACATTGTGGATTACATATTTCTTCAGAACATTGTGTATACAAAAACACAGGCACAAAAACTGGCGACGTAATTAAAATTGCGCCCTCTAGGGCTCCATTATTAAATGATTAATTTGAATCTTTTGTGAACGTTTTTTCTTGGAGAGATTATAATTGTACATATGTATAATTACCCTCTGTACTTCTAAATGATCTAGAGAAGGAGATTCTGTTTTCTTAGCCTTTTTAAATTTTTCTTTCCATAATTAATTCCGTCCAGTGTCTTCACAACATTTTACGCAGGTTATTTGTCCATTAGCAGAAAAAAAAAGAATTTTATCTCAGAAGACCGTCCGCAGTGCTCTGCGTATGCGTTTAGAAAGAAGGGAATAAATTCTCCATTCGTAGATTTCTCTGGGAAAACCATTTTAAGTGGAAACTCACCAAAACTAGGTGGATGTCTTCTAGTTGGGAATGTTTCGCTCGATCCTCATGGTTTCTCTTATCAATTCTGTTGAGTTTTTTCTTCTTCAATGGAAGTGGGTTACATTACAAACTCGGCCACGCCCTTCTGAAGCTAGTTAGTAACTGGTCCACTGCTCTGAGGTCCAGCCTTCTTTAGAACGCCCGCTTGCAGCGAAATCGGATTGGATGACCAGTTTCGTCCGCTGTTCTACCACGGTTTCGAGCAGTGGTGATGATGGCGCCCACTACGGCACGTTGTTCTCTTGGAAGCGGAGAACCTTCTTCTCATTGAATCTTCTCAGTGAATTTCTCAATGAATCTCGGCATGATTAATATTATAGAGTCTTCTGAACCGTAAGCAAGATTAATATAACACTTCATTCGGCTAACGTCTCTGCTCATTCACCTTCGACAGAGCCTTGCAAGTAAAGAAAAGTTGCAATCTTCCCCCACAAACGTCTCACAGACTACAGAAAACAAAAGGTGTTAAACCAAAAGGCAACGGACAGGATTGGAAACCAAGGTATTCTGCTAACATTGTACGATGCCAAGTTGGTTTCCTTTTAGTTAAGCATCTCTTGGATTTTCTGTAGAAAGTGAGACGTTTATGGCTGCAGATTACATCTGTTCTTTTTTTTTTTTGCAATTTTGAAGAGGTCTTGGCTGATCTCGGATGTCTCCCACAACAATTCGATAGCAACACAAGACTGAGCCTAAATGCTAAAATCGTGAAAGAACAAACTTCATTGTTATGTTTAATTTTCTAATGTGCACATGGCTCACAGTAAGGTACGTAGAAATTCGTAGTTTTTCTTATCATAAAGTTGTACATCAAAACATCATTTTAATTTCTTTCGCTTCACAGATTGTAAATTTCAAACTATCTTATGGCAGGTTCTCATTTTTAATTGTCTATTGAAGTCCACTTGAACTTTTGGAACTACGTATCTACATAGTCGCAGAATTTGCCGATCTACCCTCATCTATCCTTTTGATGCAAAATATCGAAAGGCCTGGAATTTCTTGCAGATTAACGTTTCCAGAGGGCTTAGATATATTATATACATATGTATGTTTCCATAGCTCGTCCCTACTTTAGCGCGGTGGTTGCTAACGTTTCTTTCTCGCCATGTCGTAGCAAAGTCTCTTAATGCACCTAGCATGAAACACATTAACCTTGCGTCATACGAGCGACTAATGAGTGAAAAGAATGAAATTTCAAAGGGCATCCAGTGTGGAAAAAAACGAGGAGAGAAGGACTGCTGTGTAGCTAAGTAACTTGCAATGTGGGTTTCACACAGAATTTTGTTTGGAGAAGTGAATTTGAACTGTTTTTTTTTTCGCTTCAGCTGCAGATCCTGCCATTGTAATGATCCTCTTACCTTTACAGAAGGGATCTATTGCATCACATCAAATTGTCTCTGACCTGATCCATATCTATTCTTTCCATTTCAGTCGCAGCTTTGTTTCTAGTTTTCTCCCTTGATTTTCGCTAGCTTTTGCTCAGACATTATTTGCATGCGGCTTTTTTGTTTCACTTTCATGTGTTTGTTTGCTGATGGAGTTAATGTGCGCCTTCAACGTAGTAAGTAAATAAATCCAGCAGCCCAGTTGTGTTTGAAACCATTTGTGGGGAAGACTGGGAATCTACTGATATCTCACAAGCAGTAATAGGATGGAACTCCGGCGCTAAAGCTCTCCATCAAAATTAATTGGTAACATTTCCAATGATATACGTGATTGAAATTCTTTTAACAGAATGTAACATTTCCAATGATATACGTAATTGAAATTCTTCTAGCAGAATATTTCCTAGATATATAGATTGATCTCACAGATTTAACTGTAGGTTGTTGTTAGGAGTTTTGGTATTCTTAATCACTTTATTTTTGTTCTCAATAATAAATAAGTTTTATTTTAAAGGAAAAAATTTGAATATCAAATTGCTGAGTTAATATGTGGAGTTTTTCCAACGTTAATTTTGTTAGTACAAGTTCTCCCTTCATTGAGTTTATTAAATTTTTATGGTTTGATAAATTTAGACTGAAATTTACCAATTAGGGTTACAGCGCTTTTAGGCTCTCATAATCGTGAAACCAGGAATCGCGTTCTGGATTATTCAGTTTTTGTATAACATTATATATTCGTTTCTTGCGCTCAGGGTGCACCTTGGTAAACACGTTATTCGGATCAATGCTAAGGGTAGTTGTGGCAGAGAAACGAGGCAAATTTCCTGAAGGTGTTCTCGCTAGAAAAAGAAAACTTTGATAGCAGAAGGCAGGAAAAAGAGAAATCGTTTTGGTATATTGGCTGAACTGCCCTTGTGCGATTCTTCTGAAATGGTGGCAGAGCCTTGACTAAAGAACGCGGGAAAAAATTAGAAAAAGAACAAATAGTTATTGTGGCTTTTGTCTGCATGCAGTGTCTTTATGATGGGGTAGTTGTGGGCTGGGCGACTGGGTTAACCATGCCGCCGCATGCTCTGTATCTCAAGAGCTTCAATTAGTCTAGATACAAATCCCTTTGGGTGTTCTTGTTCTCGCGCGCTTTTTTGCATGTCTATTTCTTCAGATGATATTCTTACAAGTGTGTTAATAAACTAGCAACTGCGCAAAAGCCCTGATTTTCGTTCCAGGCCCATGGCTAACACATAATGGGAGAGGAAACTTTTAGCACTTTCTCATGGTCGTTCATATCGTACGTGTGATCTCAGCAGCTTCTTCTTTCGTCTCGTCGACAACCCATCCATTATTTTCGCGGCCGTGTCGTTTCCAGGCTCCGCGCTGACCACTGCGCTTCCCGCTGAACATCTCTTTGTTTTCGTGGTGACTAAGACGGTAGTGAACAGCACGAAGCTTGGCATGATGCCAACACACTCTTCTCGGGTCGCTACCTACTGGCTTGCGATGGCATTAAATGGCAAGATTGAGCACACCACGTGTGGTAGTTGATGTTTTTGCGGTGCCTTAAATATTTTTGTAAAACTGTAAACAATCTCTTGGACTAAAAACATTATGTACAAGCGCATACATACATATTATCCAGTGGCACCAAATGTGGCTTCCTCAGCAAACTATAATAGCTCCAGTGCGGTTTTTCTTTCACTTCTTTGCTCTACTGCGCGATGTGAAGTGAATCCTCCAAAAAATCCTTGCTCATATTTCAGATTTAATGAGCTGTCAGAGACGCGTAAAACCAAACTGGTGGTCATTTATGCGAATCACTGTGAAAAACAATGACAATTACTACAGGAAGCAGTACAGTCAGAGTAGTCAGAGTAGCAATCAATCAATGATTGGATATTACATCCGCAATCGCTGGGCCTCTGCCTGTGAGCCCGTCTCATGCGATTTTCTTTAAGCCAAGTATTTTCCCTAAACCTTAATTGAGTGGGTTGCTCGATTAATGGAAAATTCTGCGGTTTCGTGGGAAGATTTCTCGTTCCTCTACTCAACCTAAAAAATCTGTTTATTGCACGATTTCACAACATCAATGTCGCCCATCCCTACTACTAAGAGGTAACGTTCCGCATTTTTTGTGTACAAAACACTTCTAAATATGCCGAAAATGCATCTGAAACGTCTTGCCTTCCATTCACGGCTTAGCCGATATTCGAAGGTGAGCAAAGAGTGCGGCATTGATACTGAGTAAAGTTTGTCTTCAACATCTGCTGTTGAGGGAGTTGAGCCTACCATTTCTTCTGCATCTGCTTTCTTACACGCATCCATCATCACCATTTGGTTTGACGCATAATGGATCTCCTTTTTCGAGTAGTCATGAGCCATACAAATTGGCCGCATGTTGAGGTTGAGGCTAGGCCGCATCTCTTTCTGTGCTTCTAGTAAACCATCGTTATTGCTAGAACCAGTTATTTCTTCAAGGCATATTGGAGGAAAGCTAGTTTTATATAAGAAATAACCGAAGATCATAGTTAAGTATTCATAATTGTGCTTCAGGTCTGATAAAATTGCTCTACAGTCAAAATAGAATCATACAGTGGGCGTCGATAGTGTTGGCTCTTCCGCGGCCTCTAGAAGCAAGTGGCGCGACCGCGTCGCTCACGACGGAATCGTCGCCGCAGTGGCAGCGTTGGGTTTTCGTGATAGTTGTTAATCAAATTTGATGTCTGTTGATACGAAAACTAGCTAACTATCAAGAAAACCGCATTGTTTATTGTTCCGAGGAGGAAGCGAGCGGCGCGGTTGCGCCGCTTGCTTTTCTAGGCCGCGGAGGGGCCACCGCCGTCGACCCCACTGCAGCCGAAACGCTACTTTTAACTGTGAAACTTCGTCAATTCGCAGCTGCCGTGTCCGGCAACTCATGGAAGCGTCCCGTATACTCTAGCTTTTTGGTTTGGGCCAACAAAAAAGCATCAATCCTGCACAGTCGATTTTTGCCAATCTTTGTACCAGTCGTTGGCTGTTGGCACAGGTGTAGTCACATATTTTATGTAATAACAGGATTCATATGACTTTGGCTGCATTGATGCATGCATGTGCGTGTTTCTCAAAACCTATTACCCTTATCTTTCGCGATTCATTGCCATTCTGTAGTCAGTTTTGTCTAGTTTGGCTCACTGCTTCTTATTCTAGAGTTGCCTGGACTTTTTATGTTGACTGACTGTTTTTTATATGAGGTCCACATGCCCACTTCTGAAGTTACGTTCGTTTATTGCGTTTCTGCTCAACGCCGTGTATGTCCATTCTCAGTTATTCATAGGAAGTTTTCTCTGTGATACGACGTAGTGAAATTTCTGCAGTGTATGGATAAGAAATTCTGAACTAGAAGACAGACATCGCGCTTTGCCTGAAAATTGCATTGAGCCTTGAGGCAACGCATCCTCATGTTGAATTTTTTTTTACGACGGCCGCTGCAATTCACGTCGTTGGCGGACAATTTCTCACCAACATGGCTTCCTTCTTTCCCCATCAGTCCGGCTTTTTTGCATAAACCTTGGGCTTAATGACACTGAATACTGAGCGAATCCCGTGGAAGGCAAATCAGGCCAAGTAGGACTTCTTCTCGGAAACCGTCAATGGTCAATAGGTGCAGGAAAAGTTTTATGAGCGGATTGGAGCAGGGCATATGAAAAGGATGAATTTGTACAGATCTTTATGAAAAAAAGGTTTCTGAAAGACTTTTGCTGGAATGGGCAGGATCATAAAATGTTTAGAGTGATATGTCCTTATCATTAACGCTCATGCTCATGCAACTGGCGCTAATGTTTTAATTGTGTCTGCGTTCGGCTAAAACTGTCCATCCAGACAGGTTTTGCCTCATACACCTCGCCGTTCTTTTGCTGTGTGGGAATCCCATGAAGCAGGCAACAACCATTACTTTTGTTCCGTTGGTGTTATTTCTTTGAAAAAAGTTTTACTTGATGCTTTCATTCTGACAAGGGAATTGCACGAAATTAAGCGAAATTAAGAAATTGAGATTTCGAAACGGGACATATATGGTAGGTAGGAAGGCTTGTCCCAAACGATGTTACAGATTATACTTGAATTTTGCTAAATGGTTGATACAAGCTCAAAATTCCACATCGATTTCCTGCCGCCCTGACATACATCGCCTTCACTCACACTGCTGCAGCCGGATGGTCCAGTGGACAGTGACGCAGACTTGCGGGCAGAAGCTTGAGGGTTTGAATTCCGTCTACATGTTTTGTTTTGCAAACTTCCATTTCTAACCGTTAACGGAATTCAGAGCTATTCAGGAGGTGAATAATTGGTTATTCTACATTATTTGAGCTACTGAAAATTTTTCTCTATATGAAGCCTATTACGCAGCCTGATAAAGGATTGGCTCGACGCCTTCTTAGAATTAGTCATTCTTTTGGCTCAAACAAAGACAGATGCCACCTGATAGGAGAACCTTTTACTAACCGCAGCGATGCACACTGACAATGAAGTGTTCAAAACAGTAACATTGAGAAGAGTGGGCACAAGCAGTGAATGAGATGCTGTTGCAGTCGATGTAGACGCATCCACTGCAAGAATCAGATGGGAAGCAAACTTGAACAGAGGTTAGCAAATGCCCTGGATCTGTGTCTCTTGGCGAGTTTCGTAGGTGAGATCACCTTGACTAAATTTGGCCAGCAAAAGCGCATCCACTAATGAGCAGTCGAACATTTCAAGTCAAGTCGAACATTTCATTTAAAGAATGAGAAAGTGACCGATTAGACTATATCGTATGTCAGAATATTTTGTTCTACCAGCGGCATCACATTAGAACCCAGTTTAGAGCATTTACCGACAGTTTGCAAAGAAGCGCTCGTAGTTATCGCTCATTTACTTCCTGGACAGCTCCGAATTACGTTAGAAATGGAAGTTTGCAAAACAAAACATGAAGACGGAATTCAAACCCTCGAACCTCTGCCTATGAGTCTGCGTCACTGTCCACTCGGCCATCCAGCTGCACCGCTGTGAGTGAACGCGGTGTATGTCAGTGTGGTAGGAAATCATCGACGCGGAATTTTAAGCTTGTACTAACCATTTAGCAGAATTCAAGCATAATCTGTAACACCGTTTGGGACAAGCCTTTCTACCATATATGTCCCGTTTCGAAATCGCAGCTTAAATTCGTGCACTTCCCTTGTGAGAGAGTTGAGCGTGTATCGCTCATTTGCTATCGTGTTTCCGTCCTTAATTGAACGAGCCATCTTCAGGTGTGGATAGATCATCGTTTTGCCGCTCACTCTGTAATCAGTAAATTACTATATAAGAGATCTCTCAGTGAAATATTATTTCTTACTTGGATTTCTCTCAAGTTTTTGTCTCCTGATAGGTTTTTCGCAACTTCTTGACCCTGTTTTTTTGCTCTCAAAGTTGGGCTGAGAGCTTAGGGGCCTCAATGTATGGTGATGGGTGCAAAGGAGGACTCTTCTCCGCAAACCGAGCCGTAATCTAGTGAGGTAAATCTTTAAATGAGGCGGATTTTTTTGTTCTATGGTGAGAAAGCCGGGAACGCCTGAATCTCCTGATTGCACACTTTTTTAAAAGTTCTTTTTGGGTTGGGTTTCCTTTGAATTTTATGAAGGCTAGTTGTTTTTTGCATTGTCATTCTAGTAACCACACATATGAATGAATGGAGGTTTTTTGAACGGTAAGATTTCGATGTCTCTTGTGTTTTAGCATTGCCAAATGATGAGTTCTCGGTAGAGAAAGGCATATCCATTAATGCTATGTTGCGGAATGAAAGAGCACTTTAGACAGCTCCCCCCCC
>JARK01000074.1:19443-40830 GCA_000688135.1 Ancylostoma ceylanicum
TGTGATAAGGGTGCGCCGGCGTCGAAAAGTGGGGAAACGCCTGTAGACGGGTCCAACGGTGTGATAAGGGTGCGCCGGCATCAAAAAGTGGAGAAATGCCTGCAGTCGGGTCCAGCGGTGTGATAAGGGTGCGCCGGCATCAAAAAGTGGGGAAACGCCTGGAGACGGGTCCAACGGTGTGATAAGGGTGCGCCGGCGTCCAAAAGTGGGGAAACGCCAGGAAACGGGTCCAACGTTGTGATAAGGGTGCGCCGGCGTCGAAAAGTGGGGAAACGCCTGGAGACGGGTCCAACGGTGTGATAATGGTGCGCCGGCGTCTAAAAGTGGGGAAACGCCGGGAAACGGGTCGAACAGTCTCATCTAAGGTGGAAAAAACGTCTCCCGACTGTTTCACAGCTGTGGAAAGGTGCCTCGAAGCCAGGAAGCTTGAAGGTGCGAAAAACGGGAGTTTTGTTAGATGTGGGATGGCCGGCATGGTGTGAGGGAGATGTCATAAGAAGACAACGCGAGCGAAGCGAGCACAAAAAGAAGCCTGAGAGTCCGGCGTTAGCCGGACGATCAGGCTGGTATCAATTATAAGATGGAAAATAAAATTAATGAAAATATCAATTATAATAGTGAATAATTAGAAAGTTTTTTTTAAAAATAATACGTGAAATTAAACAATTAAAGATATGCTGAAACGAAGTTCTGTTTGTTTTGTAAAGTGATTTTGAAAATTCGGCTACCCATTCTCGGCGGGAGGAGAGGGAGCGCACCCCCCCCCCTGTGTCTGCCACTGGGTACTTGTAGAATCCATCTCTGTGGTTTTGTTGCACAGATCTGTCATTATCCACCAATCTTCTTGGATTGCTCTAAATTTCCCATTCATCCAGGTTATCCGTAAGGAGTCCACTTTTGCTCGGTCATATCGTCCTGTGTGGCTTTCCAATGGAACTGGCTTTTTTTATTCCATATCTAAACCCTTGTAACAATTTCGTCTTCTCCCATGCCTTCACTGTTGCTGTGCTCAATGCGACACTTTTGATTGTTAGCCAAAGTTGTATCCTCTTGATAAACTAACGGAACAGACCAATTCGTTACTATCAATGTAACGAAAAATAATTATTATTCTTATATAATATAAAACTCGATTCGCGAGGAAGTAGTGTCCGCATTTTTGAAGCTATTTAAATTTTCGTAAATAGTCTAACAACTTTCTAAGCGACGTAATCAACATTGCTTATTATGACTGTGGACTTCTTGGAAGCTGCGTATTCTAAATAGGTCCTCCCATTCCGAAAAAAGCGACAAGTCTAGAGACTACACTGCAAAGAGTAGCTGGAAATTGTACATCTACTTAACAACGAACTCCTTTCATTCTCCGATGCAATTTTTTGATGTATCAATCAAAAATGTATTCAATTTTTCTGATCATCTTTTTTTAGATGATGTGGTCATCGTCTAAAGAGGATTCACTGAACATTCGTGTGGAAAAAGGAACAAAACCAAGACTAAAACTCAGCGACGACAAAAGAAACGTGCAGGTGGGAAACGTGCTTCCCATGACATTCCTGAGCGTTCCTTCGGGCACTCAGGCTGCCGGTATAATTGTGGGCTAAAAATTTTACCTTTCGTTGACCAACTTGCATTTAGGTTGCTGTACCTCTTGACACATTTGTGAACTACCCGTTACAACGTGTCGAACTTCACGGCGGATACTATTTGGTACTACAACGTCTACAGCAACAGTACAAAATTATTGTACAGCATGGGGTTTGCAGTTTGCAGTGTTTTTGAAGTTTTCCTTGGTTTTTAATAATTGTTGTTTTTTAATTAATTAATTAATTAATTAATTGATTAATTAATTAATTAATTAATTTGCTACACTGAAAAACAATTTTTCAGTGCTCCATAAAACAGCGTTAGTAATAACAATAGTAATTTGTTCACTAGTAAAAGAACCACCAGTTGCTAGCCACCTTCGCAGCTCCTTTAACAAATAAAGCCAACAGCTGGAGACAGTGGCAACCGCGTACCCACAACAGACCAAGGCCAGTAAATTAGAAATAATTGAAACAAGGCAAATTAATCCGCACCAGTTGGCCACGTGCCCAGCAGAGCTTAGTCTACTGGAGTATACCGGAACTTCGGCACGCAGGTATACCAACTGAGCCCCTGCGGAACCGGTATACCGGACATTCTAAGGATAAATTCATGCAAATACCTGGTGTGGCCATGGACTGAAGTGGTATAACCCAGGCTGCATAGGTGATCCGCAAAAAAACTGAGGCTCGTTTCTCTTATAATTACTTGTGCGAAAGTGTCTAGGGTGAATTTGGTTAGTAACAGAGCATGCGAGCAGAAACGAGAATAAAAAAAAACCAGAAGCAGACACTACGATGAGGAGCCACGTATAAATTGTTGATACGGAGGTGCACAACGACCAGCAGTTGAACGACATTGGCCATAATAGCGAGCTAGAAAGAAAACCGAGAGTCGTCTACTGAGAGATTCGAAGAAATTGAGAAAAATAAAGTCTTTTCAACTTACTTCTGAATATCCTGCTATTCTCTGACTGGATTACTTCAATCGGGACTTTATCAAGCAACCTAACCCCAGGATAGAATAAGGAATCAAAGAGTAAAGCATAATTCTTCTTATTGATCTGTTTATAGCAGAGGCTGAAGCCACGAGATCTCCCGTTACAGGGACGGAAGATCCAGTACTTGCTTGCTCTTAGATTGATTTCGTTCTTCAATATCCGAAAACAGAAAACGATATCGTTCACTAACCGCCTGCGTTCAAGACTATCCAGATGAAAACATTTCAAGCGTTCAGCATAGCTTGGAATGTTATCATATCTGGTCCGGGGAAATAATCTAAGGTACAATAGACGCGTGAACGTCTGTTGCACCTTTTTGAGACTTGTTGCATACTACTCGAAACAATCGCCAGTTTTATTTGACATTTACCTTCTTCCTCCTGCCAAAAATATTTAGAAATTGTTTCGAGTGCCAACTCCAAATTTTGAGGGTTTAAGAGACATATATGGTAGCTAGAATTAGATAGGATTCTCCCTTTTCTAGTCTCATCACTTATACTATATGTAGGTTCATTCTAGAGAAATCCTGAATTACTTTTGAAGTAGGAAGTCTACAAGAAATCATCAGGACTCTGGATCTGATAAGCATTCCTGCTGTGTTTCAGCATGATCGAAAACCGGAATTTGTGGTTTACGCCTCTGCACTAACTCATGAGAAGGATATCAAAACGCAAGTAAAAGAAATGAACACAAGAATTCACCAGGTGAGGCGAACAACTCCTTTCCCATTATTTTGTGGCGGCTTCTCAAAAAGCCTATTCAGATTGGAATCGCCGGTCCAAATTTGGACGTTGTTGGAGCGCTCCGAGTGAATCGACTAACCCTGGAGGCTTCTGTCGGAACTATGCACGTGAACGCAAAGATAATGGCAGACCGGTTGTCGCTTCATGGTCAGAGCATTGTAGTTGCACCTGAAGCGCTGATCAGCACGGATAAATTCACGGTGCGTCACAAGGAGGCGTAGAAGGATTGATGTTTGCGTAGAATGGAAAGGCAACATTGAAGGTAATTGGCCGTAAATTGCAACTGGATGGACGTTGCTTCCCGAGTGAGGCATCGGAAAACCGAAGAATGGCCGTGAGGTTGGATTGCGGCTTGGTGCATGTCGGCGTGGATGGCTGCATTGGAGAATCCAACGACAAGGATACCATCAAGTCGTCTAAGGTTGACAGAGGAAGGTAGCGCTTCTCACACCTCATCATTTTAGTTTGTGCTTTCAGCGAGTTCAACAGACACAAATCACAGCGGAGGTGCTGAACCTGACTGTGAGTGGCTCGCTGGCAAACTACGGCAAAATCTTGGCGACGGACAGGATCGAGCTGATAGTAGGAGAGAATCTGCTCTCGCTCTCGGATGGTACACTTGACAGTGCGGGGCGAGGTGAATACTCCTAAAGTTCTAGGTAGAGAACTAGCACATCATCAGGCTGTACTATGTGGTTTTAGGTTATGATGCCTTGAAACAGATCAGAGGAATACGAAACCGAGCCGAATATACGCCGAGCTCGAACAATCTGCATTCAGCGATTAGTGCACAGAATGCAGATGCCGTAGCGAATCTGATAGAGAAGGGTGTTGATGTGAATGATAAGGTGTGTGTGTGATTTCTTTTATGGCCTACGCTTCATAACAACAGAGGCAGTTTCAATGGGATGTTGGTTTCTTTGTTTTCTGAATGTCTGGGAATTTCGGTCTTATCTGCTCGGATGAATAGGCTAGAAATCGAATAATTCCGAGTAGAAATTAACACTTTTCTGTAGAATTCTACTCCAGAAGTGCAGAAACAAGGAGATATCTACAGTTTTATCGGTTTCTACTCGAACTCATTAGAGGGCTTAGAATTTGGAAATTTCGAGTAGAATTGAATTCTAAGAAATTCACAACTGAAGTCCGATGTCATTTAGCTTGCTATGATTTCTATTCTATAGCGCATGAAGATGTGATTCACGTGAAATATCCTAATCCGAGAAACTGCATGGCAATGAAGGGGAACGTTAATTGTCATTAGTTTCCATCTCGCTGCTTATATGCCGTACAGACACGTAATTAAGATGATAGCTAAGTATGGACCACGAGTTTCAATGTTCCTGAAAAACAATAGTGCACTCGGAAAGAAGAAGACGTGCTATGTAATTCGAATGGTATGCTTCTAAGTCTATGAAAACATATGAGGGCGACGCCAAAAACGCGAATCCCTTCAAAGTCGCGTTGCTTCCAAGGAAGAAACCACTGACTTCGAGATTCTTCTACTTGATCTCACGCTGGCGGTGACTTCCACAGTTGCGAACAGCTCTTGGCTGAGCTTCGTAATAGACAAATAAAAAAAAATGTAGTTGAACCAGGCGCTCTATGGGCTTCAACTTCTATCGTCTTTTTGTTTCGCCTAGCTTCATTGTGGTGGCCATTTTTCTTAATTCCGAGACTATTTTGAGGATTGATGAACTTTTTCGGAAACGTACCTTCTAATCTCAGCAGATTATTTTCTTCGAACTACGATTACTCCAAGAGTTGCTTGTTCTCGATTTTCAAATTTCTTAAAAATTCTTTCTTCAATAATCGGAATTCGTCCGTACAGATCCGCTCGAAACGTTTAACGCTACGCCAAGCAGCAATCAGGCAATATCGAGAGAAACGCGAACAGTCCACACTCAATCGGGTCCGAGAGAGGATCACCCTCATCAATGCACTGCTCGCGGTCCACGATTGGCGACGTGGCTCCATCCAGGCCAAAGCTGTCCGAGCAGTGATCAACAAGAACTGCGACGACTGTGCCCAGTTCAATGCAAGAGAGCTGCACATAAGGGTGAGTGATTAGAATTCCTGCTCGCTTGGCTCAATTGCATAAAAATGGAGGAAGTCTAAAGGTAGGAGGCTCGGCAACAGTCGAGGCCGACTCGATCTGGAGCAGCACGTACGTCGAGTTGGACGCTATGGGAGCCGTAACGATTTGTGGTCAGGTGAAGCTCACTTCGCTGGTCTTGACCGCTGGAAAAGCAGTGACTACTTCTTCGGACGCCATAGTGGCGTTGGAGTTGTTTGCTCGGCTAAACTGTGGAAGGTACGTTGATGGTGATGGATCAGTTTGTTTGTATTCTTGAAGCGAAGCTATCCAGGTATTCCTGCGATGGAATATGGACTGTTGGAGAGAATTTCGTGCTGGACGCTCGCGAAGATGTGCATTTCGGGACGCATTCGTACATTGAGTCTGAGAAGGTGGGCACTAACCTGGATCACTAACTCTTCGTACCATTTTTTCCGGAAGATGCGGTAGTTTGTTGTTCATTCAGATGGAAATGGTGTCTGGATGTGCTTGTGTAGTTGACGGATCATGGCAGATTGGCACGTGTTGGGCTCTGATCGAAGCCAAGTTGACTATAGGAGCCAATGCCAAGCTCTTCATTGAAGAATCAGCAACAATAGGAGCATTAGGGTAAGCCCTGACTCCCTGACCATGTCTCTATGCTTAAGGTTTTGTTTTAGGTTAATGTGTCATGGATTCTGTAACATCACTGAGACCTGTGACCTCCAGCTGAAGGATTCCGCTCACTTTTTCCACTCTTCCAAACTCGAGTGCCACACACTGAAATTGGCTTGTGAATTGCATTGTACATTGGGAGGTACATGGATTGCGGACAATCTGAATGTAAGTTATGGATTTCGGCAAAGCAGTCAGGGAAACTGTGCAGAGTTTAATTTTTAGGTGTACGTGCGTCACGACCTCATTACCACCTCCACAGGGAAGGCAGCCGTTTTTACAAATGCTAACCTCACCATAGGCTCATTCCGCAATGATGCTTTATGGCAGGTGAACCGAAAATTCTGCATTTCTGCGCGCAAACCGCCATATAATTCTACAGTTCCTGGTGGAGGTGCAATGGCTTACTATAGTACTTTTTAGGTTGAGAAAGACTGCCACATCATAGTTGGTTGCATGGAACAATCTGAAGATGGCACGATGTTTGTTAAGCACACTCTCGAAATGCACACCCACCGTGACTCGGTCGGCTGCTTCGCCGGGCGCATCATTTGTAGCAAACTTGACATGAGGTATTTTATGCAGAACAGCCTAACATCCCAATACCTGGGCTATGAATTTCGTTTAGATGCCTTCGGCGCTGTCAGTATGATGGCTACCTCAAGGCCAATGAAGTAGAAGTATGTCTACCCTATATGGACGAATCTCAGTTGATTGTTACCGGACAACTGGACATTCTAATGTCCCCACTGACACTGAAAGGCAACAGCTCCTTCTGCAACGCGACGCCGACGGCGCCTCACCCATATCCAGCGTTCATACTTGATGGCCGAATAAACGCGCACGCGATTATCGCGCCATTTCTTGCTGTAGAGCTTTCACCAGAATCTATGCTGAGGCTATGCGGAATTGTTTCCCATACGCCAGCGGTTGATTTCAACATCCTGATGTCAGCGGGAGCACTGGCGACGGGGAAGAGCTGCACGTTGCTCTCGATGGGAGATAGTCCCAGGGCGGAAGGCATCATCGTCGCGTCCACGTTCTTCCATCAAGGACAAATCAGATTTCAAGCCGAAGACGTTCACATCCTCACGGGGGCGTTAGTCCACAAAGGCAGACTGACCAATTGTGAACACAAACAGAACCACATGAAAAACTGTCATATCGTGGTTGAGGAGCTGTTCCTGAATGAGGGAACGCTTGCTTGCAACTCTCTCAACATTACAGGAGACGGCGTGTTGGAAAACAGGAACAGAATCTTTGCTGTCGATACTATGGACATTCGTTTGAACAACTTCCGCAATGACGACGGCCTCATGGAGTCGAAAAATTCTATAAAGTTGCTCTCTGCTACCAAGGAGTGGACAAAACTGGGCGGATCCATCAAGGCTAAAAAAGGGTTCGATCTCTTTGCTAATAAGTTGGACATGGCGCTCAACGATGTGCATAAGCTGATCAACGAGAAGAAGCTTTCTTTCTCTGCAAGGAGCGACCTTATTCTTTCCACTAACATTTGCGACGAGGTCAAAGAGTTCGCAGTAGGATGCGCGGCTCAGAACTCAGTAGCCATCAATGCCACGATGGATCTGGACCGTCTCGAAGTTCTTCTCGGAGGAGACCAGACAAATACCGGTCCTGTGCTATTCAAAATCACCGAAAAAGCGGACATCAACATAAATACGCTGGTTATCAGCGGAACAGCAAGTCATCTGGTGATCGTTCTCGACGGACTACTAAAGTGCAATCGCGTGAAAGTCGCAGAAACATTCAAGCATGTCTCTCTAGTGGGTCAAGGCAGCTTGGACAGTCGGTTGATAGCTGCTGAAGGGTCGAATCTGTGCTTCAATGTGTACCAAATCTTCCGTACAAACGAGATCTTCTGTCGCAATGTCATCGTACAAAAGGATTCTTTGCTAAGGCTAAAACCTTGTGAGGACCATGAAGTCACTGCCGTATCATGCGACAAAATGCTCATCGAAGGCACTGTTTTCGTTGAGAACAAACTCCTTCTGGTCTCCAAGAAGTCAGACGCTTGCGATCTTCAGATACGAGGTCCTATAATAGGTACTGCCCCCGAGAGCGAAGTGAGCATTGAAAGTACGCGAGTCTCCATCTCCGGTCAGGTGGCAAATCTGAAGTTTTTGGAGATCTATGCTAAGGACAGCATGCATTTCTCCATGGCCAAAGTGAAAAACGTGAGGAGCGTGGCAATCGACTGTAGTGAGCTGGTAATGAATGCCGAGCTGGAGTCCTGCAACGAATTTCTGGCCAAAGCTGATGCTGCGAACCTCTCGGGCTGCTGCACCAGCTCTGGTTTGAATGGTGTGCTCTCTGTGTGCTGTAGCTCTCTGCAGTCCAGCATGGATGTGAAGAATATCAGCAAACTCCAATTCACAGGCAGAAGGGCAGCCGTTATCAGAGGTAATATCCAGAACGTGAGAGAAGTCGAAGTCGATGCGAAGTGGATCAACAACTATGCTCATCTGCAGAACTGCGTTGATGTCAAGCTCACCGCCTGGTCCGTACATTGCGCAGGACCGTCTTGTGTCACCATGTTGCAGATAACATCACTAGGCGCTGTGCTTATTAGCGGGGCCACGAAATCCAGTATGCTCACCATAACAGCACCGTTTGTGATTGCTACGCAACCTTCAGCATCGATTTCGTCTAGCAAACTTGAAGTTAACTCGCTCTGTCTATGTACGAATCAAGACCTCCAATTGACTGGAACCAACTATCTTTGGCTGATCTTCGAAGAAATGGTGTACAAGCCGAAGCTGACCCCTACACAGTCGAATAATTGGAAGGACATCGCTGCAATGATGAAGGATCGCTTCAGCAGCCCGACTATTGATGTGGACGAAGTGATCGTTGGGCTGAAGTACCTAAGCGATCTCAGTGTAACCAAAGTTGAGCTGGACTTCGACAACGTGATCTATGAAGAACTGTGCAAGATGGTTCAGAGATTCGATAGCAGTCCTATTAGCCTTTTCAATACTTCCGACCTGGTCGCACTTATACATAATGGAAGAACCTCGTTTGCTATAACTACAACAGAGAAGAACGAGGAAAACGGGAAGAAGAAAAAGAAGAGCACGGGTAAATGGACTCAAATTACAATTTGTCTTATTTGTAGTGACCAGTAGTCTCTTTGAAAACTCGGGATCTGCACATATGGGTTTGATGAGTTTCAGGAAGTTCTCTTTACGAGGGCCTAGTTCAATTCAAGTCGACCAAATACGGAAAGGAATCTCGCGGATCATCTGATACGGACGTTGGCTACGTCAGCCGATCGTCAAGTGAGGAGCTGGATCGATCGAGGTGATTTAGAATTCCGCTGTATGTGATTTGTATGAATATTATCACCCAAACATTCCGGTTTAGGTCACCGCGGTCCCCTGACGTACAAAACTGTAGTTTGTTTGCGGATAATCACTTCAGCGTCATCGAAGAGAAGTTGGAAAATCCGGTGATGAGTGACATGACCGTAGAAGAATTGAACGCGTCTTTATTGGAGTGAGTGCCTTTGCACAACCATTCTTGGGGTTTTTCCACCGATATGGTTGCTAATTTAGGCAGGAAGAGCTGGCTGAATTTGAACTTCTGGAGCAAGAGATTGAGGACAGTGAGGACGGTCTCGTGAGGACTGATTACATAATTTGCCGTGACGAGAGGATACAATTGGCACGGTGAGGCACTATTCTTTGCGCTTCACCGGGAAGATGCTTCCAAAATTGGAATTTTCAGATTGCGACAGCGAGTGTTCACCTCACAGCCGCCTCGACCACGACCGCAGTTTCCCATTGCCAGAATTCCATCATCAAACGATCTAGTTATGAAGAGGATGCAGGTGAGAGAGGCATTCCACCGTAAAGGAAGTAAATTCAGTAAAGTTAGTCACGTTGAACAGGTTTTCATCTTTTTATTGAAGGTGAAAGCTACCCTTTCGAATCTCGACTTACGATCTTTTGGAAGCGAAACTTCACTGGTATCGCTCGACTTTTCAACGGCGGGCGACATCGGCTCTCCCATGCAATTCGCTGCTAGTCCATTCCAGAGGTATGCAAATAATTTATTTTTACTTATTTATTTATTTATTTATTTATTGATTTATTTATTTATTTCGAAGCGGACCAATGTCACGCGTACAATACAAGTAATACAGATTAGTACGATTATCAGCAAGCACATTTAAAAGATAGGTAAGGCTACTACAGTGTAAGATGTGTTGTTATCCGAAGTATAATTATGACAGTTTGGTGGAATAGCCACAGATATATTCCGTTTTAATCGGGCAGTTTCATAACCTGCAAGAGAATGATTTCCGTACTCGTAGCTGTCGGAATCAGTGATGCGGTGTTACCTATAGCCTGAAAAGGTCTAAAATTGCAGCAGGACATTGAAAAAAAAAGAGCTTATTAGTGGAACTTATTCTCATAATTCCCAGTTAAGGTCTCGCATTCCCCGAGGATCGTTCCGAAGTCCAAGAAAAATTATGCCGGTTTGACAGGATTTTGCGCCTCGTACGCAGGCCAGACAAAGCGGAACGAACTACGTCAAAGGAATTGTAGTTGATCCTTGATGAGTGTGCATGTTGTGCCTTATTGGCAGGGAATTTTTAGCAAGTTCACCTCGGGGGTATCTTGTTATATACTGGCCAGATGCTCATGGTGCCCACTCTCACGTATTCAAAATGCGGTGTTAGAAACTCCTATGATGATCTTAGCGTCTCATCACTACGCATGTGTGATTTTCAGTAATTTGATACTATAACTAAATATTATATGTATGTGGTGGGTCTCATGAAAAGTAGCTTGCATCAGTCGAGGCGTGCCAATTGTTCGGGATTAAATGATAGCTGCGGAACACTGTGCTGATACCTAAATCGGAAGGGTGTTGTGTATCATAGTGAGGGAAAGAGGGGCGTATCCAAGTGACTCTGACTGGCTCATTCGGGGCACCCGCCACGCCCATCTTTGAACTCGAACGGCGTCAAACCCGTAATAGATTTGCTTACTTATTTATTCAGCACTCAAGGTGCTTTCTGGGGGAAGTTGTTTATTAATTTCCTCGTCTCTGTCTAAGGGAAAGAACGAAGCGGAGCCTTCACTTCACTTTTTCTTCCTTTTTTTCTTCGTTTTTTTACCAAAAAAAAAAATTCTCTCTTATTTAACACTTTAGCACTGATCTACTACCAACATCATAACAGAACAGGATGTAGACATAATGTGTAAAGAAAAATATCCTTAAACATGCGTTCAACGAATCAATATGTATGAATATGATGTATGTGTATTTGTGCTTAGCACCGTACGAGTTCAATAAGGTGGGCGTAACGGGCGTCTTGAATGTGCCAATCAGAGTCGCCAGGTTGCGCGCCTTCTCCCACACGATGATACACACCCAAAATCAGAAGGATTTCTGCTGTAGCAAGGCAATTTATTTTCTGACCGAAGTCGTCCTGTTGGAATGCCGGAACTACGAGGTCTAACAATATTTCAACTCTCAAGCGCCTATCCCGGGTGTGGATCCTGGAAAGGGCGGGGCGACCGAGTTCTGCGATTGGCTGTTGGCGTGAACTGACCAATCACGGAGCTTGATTGCGACCCCCTTTCCAGGTGTAACGCTCCATACCCCCTATCCCTGATTGAGCTACAGTTTATTGGACCCTTGGCCCTGCACTGTGTAAATACTTAGGTTGTTCTCGTTACTAACCCTTTATTGTGTTGCTAACATGCATGACAACTAATGCTTAGAACTCACAATCATACATCAGCGGATCCCGCCCTCAACATCGTCCATGACTTTTGCTACCCCACATTATCGATCTATCGATTGCTGTGATCGACGCCGTATCGATTGTCGGGGCCGCAGCAGTTCACGGAGCTGCTACAACGATGCGTATTTATTCGAGTCTAAGACTTACTGTTGATAAGCAGTTGCGGCTCAATTATTGCTTGTTATAAGCATAAAATTTGTAAACGACTGCCGTCTAGCACCTAATTTGAATAACTTTCTGTCTTTTTGCTTGTTTTTGTACATATGATTGATTGGTTGTTATTGTTGTGTTACGGGTTGTAATAATGAAACTTTTTCGTGTGTATTTTATCTAAATACCCTTGTGGGTGAAGAGTTATCCAGGACCAAGTACAAGTGCAAACTTCAATTGTTACAGCGATTTCTGCAATTTTTATGTTACTTTTTTGATAGAGAACAATGCAATCGGTATCTCTTCGTCCTTCAACGGTGAGATCATCGCCTGCTGTGACCTCGGCACGCAACCAAACAGGTACGTATTCTTTGATGTGTCATGTTAGAGCCAAATTATCCCTAGAGGGTGCTTTGATGATATGTGGAAGAAGCCCATAATGAGGAGCAAATCAGGACACTTGGATTTTACTAACCGTGGGTGTGAGGCATGAACGTATCTATTACGTTTAGACCTTTTCGTATAATGATGAGGCTGCGCATCAAGAGGTACGCTGCTGAGCTGTGATTCGTCGATTCATGTACTCATTGCGGCTGCAGCCTGTAAAGGTATGAGCAGCGCTAGGGAGATATAGATAAGTTTTCTGAGCTTGGGCGGGGCAGATAGACATCATCGGAGCCGACAAACTGTAAAGAAGGTGGCCACAGATGCCATTCAATCAATCGCACTCGAAGGAGCAACCAGAACACTCAAGATGCGTACGCGTGCGGAGCGGTCGGGTCGCGGCGTAAGCCTTGAGCGCCTCCCAACCGCTCTGAGCGCTGCGTTGATGGCTAATCGTAGCAATCTTTGGTGTTTTATCGTTTTTGATGTCTTTACAAAAAAAAGCACAAAGTATGGCAATGATTAGCTATTGTAGCTGATAGCGATTCATGCATGCAGTGAGATCCATGCTACTGTGTATGTTCAAGTCCGCAAATTTCTCAGCTCCGTCGGCGCTACTATACATGTACTCACTGCGGAGAAAGAGGATATCTGTTTACGTGTCCACCTGGACAAATGCTCTGGTAGACATTCATCCCATCTCAGTAACATAGCACATTTATCTGAAATATTTTTGTGAAAGTTTTCCCTTAAATATTTATATGAAAGTTATTAAATTTGTGACAGGCAGAGAACATGACTCCTCCTACTTGAAAGGCTCTTATTCTTTTCCCAAGAATCTATCAATGCAACGCGAAACTTTTCAAATAGGGTTAAGCGCGTAGAGCAAGAGTAACAGCAAAACTTCGTTTTATGTTCTTTGACACGTGAGCAGCCTTCTATGTGCACTTCCTGAGAGAACTCCATGAGTAATTCTCCTAGGTAGCTTGAGACGAGATTGTAAGTACATGGTCTTCGTTTTGGATTACATTAAACTATGAGCAAAACTGCGAGTCATTCGTGCCAGCGGTCCGAATTTATCCAGAGTATTGCATTACATACTCTAGTGATGCAAAAGTGGTACCGATCAGCTACTTGACGTTATTGTAGCAGCTTATACATACTATATGCGCGCATTTGATCTACATCTGTCTAAAGCTCGAACCAGTCGGCCGGCAACTCGGCTTCCTCGGGCGGCGTCGAGCGACTGCCATTAACCTAATACGCCTCATACTCGAGAACCAGGGTTTGTCATCGAAAGGAGCTTACAAAGTCGTACAAAATGTTCGTAAGTAGCAAAAGAATGTACAGAGACATTTCTACAAGATTATAACAGTTCTCAAATGATGACTGAGACATCAATGGCTGATGCTAATGTTTGCTTGGATTCTTTCTCCTTTGACTCTCATCTGCTTACAACCATCAGTCTTCCATTTCGGTGCCCATTTGTTTCAAAATACTATTTTTTTTTGAAGAAATGATCATATATTCACCTATATTCTTCGGTCATTTTTCATCGCTACCCATACGAATAAGAAAGATGTAGTGTTTCACTTGAATAACCCTAGCATTTCCCTCAAAACGCCGCTTGACGCCCGAAGAAGTTCGGCTTCCTAGGGTGTCGACGCGCGTTGATGCGCCGCGCAGCCGGCCGACGCTGTAGTGCGCAAGGTGTGGTCGACCTAATTTGTGGTGGTGCCGCCCGACGAAGCCAGACGAGGCCGCGGCGATCAATTCGCATGCAGCCTGTGGAAGCCGACGCGCCTCAACGCTGCTCACCGTCGACTCTTGTGCGAGCCTAAATGACAATGGATATGATGTGGCCCTAACGCAGCTCGAACGCAAGTGAGACGCACATGAGGGCGACCTGACAAGGCGGCCGTGCGGCATTATCATACAAGGTGTACATTAAAAAAAGGGTATCTAAGCAAAAGTGATATAATATATAGTTGTTCTCGGTGATTTGAACATTGATGTTGACTGGGTTAACCAAACAAGTGGAAACCTTTCAACTGGAAAGTTTCTAAGATTTTTCAGTAGTTGCGGGCTTGTACAACATGTGTTCTTCCCTACAAGGCTCGACTCCACACTTGATTTGATTTTTTCTCTGAAGTTATAATTCAAGAAGTCTCTCCTCTGGCTCCACTTGCTTCCTCTGACCACAACACTGTTAGTTTTCTCCTAAACATTCAAAATACACCTCCCACTGGACTTCCAATGCCTGACTACTTCAAAACTGATTTCTCTAATCTAAACAGATATCTTGCAAGTATGGATTGGTGGTCAATTTTCGAAAATTATAGTACAGTTGACGAGATGTACCAGAAGTTTTGTGATGTTCTTTATGAGGCACTGGGAAAATTTGTTCTCTTAACTTGGCGGAACCATTCTCTCCTGTTACGATATCCTCCACATATTAAATCACTGCTTGAACAGAAAGAGAGGTTGTTCCACTCAAGTTTTCATTCCATTGATAGTCCAATCTATAGGAAGGTTTGTACAGACATTGATTTCCACATCAGAAAGTTTCTCGCTAATCGTAAACGTCGCTTTGCGACAAAGGCCAATATGAAACCTCTGTACGGTTACCTACGTGCTAATGGCTCGCCATCACATACTACATCAGTTTTGGTTGATAGCTGTAACCGGGAGTATGCAGATGAATCTGAAAAGGCTCAAGCATTGGGTACTTATTTTGCCAGTGTATTCAGCAGCTCTCCCTCCTCAAAACATTTGCAAATACAACAATCTTTCTGCATTGAAAATAGACTTCACGAATTATACGTTTTTCCTGACCATGTCCGAAAATACATACTTGAAAATGCTTACTCCATCAGTAAATGCAACATTTGATGGTATTCCTCAAATCATTCACAAAAACTGTGCTGATAATCTCTTTCGTCCGCTAACTCATGTTCTCAATGTGTCTTTGTTCAACGGTGAAGTACCTAAACTCTGGAAAGAATCAATTGTAACCGCTATCCCAAAGAAAGACAAAGTTCGTTTAATCTCAGACTTCAGGCCAATAAGTTTCACCCCACCACCAGTAAAGATCCTTGAAAAGATTATACGTTCTGAACTTCTCAACTGGTTCCAAAAACATCATGTCATTCCTTTAGAGCAACATGGTTTTATATGTAGTGCCTCCACTGCAGCATTACTATTTGATTGCCTTTACGATTGAACCACCACACTCAATGAAGGCAAATATCTTGATGTTATCTATTTTGACCTCTCAAAAGCATTTGACAAGGTTAATCATCACATTTTGCTGCTAAAATTGAGAAATATCGGGATAGATGTCAGTCTACTACGATGGATAGAATCATATCTGATTGACACACACTCCACGGTCAAAGTTGGTAACCCCTTCTCTGAGAATTACCTCTGCCCAAGTGGTGTACCACAAGGAGGAGTGCTTTCTCCTCTACTCTTCCTTATCTACACCTTCGATCTACCATCCTTTCTCAAGGTCACCGCGGACATTTCGCTTAAGATGTTTGCTGATGACATCAAAATCTATGCTAGTTATAGTGTAGAAAACGCTGCAGTGATCCATTCAGTGTTGTCAGAATCTACTGAGCCCATGGTTAAATGGTCTAATGATAATGACTTGCCTTTGAATATACAAAAAACCGCAGTTTTCCATCTAGGGAAACTTCCCACTAAAGATTACATCGTTGATGACCTACCTTTGGTATGCAAGGAGGTGGTAAAGGATCTCGGAGTTCTCATCGATCATAAACTGAAGTTTTCTGAACACATCGAAGCCACTGTATCAAAAGCCACGAGTACTCTTTTCTTTATATTTCGGAATGTTCACACCTATGATCCAGTAATATTAGTCCGGATTTACAAATCTTATGTGCTGCCGAAGTTAGAGTACTGCTCCCAATTTTGGAGCCCTTATCTTAAAAAACAGATAGAAAAACTTGAAAGTTCAGAGAACGTTCACACGCATTCTGTTTTATAAGGCGTTTGCTGACTCAGATAATCCGTACTCGTTGCCGTTCTATGCCGAACGACTTAGTTGTCTGACGTTGCGCAGCTTGAGATATAGAAGAATGATCAATGACATCGGCTTTGCTTTCCGAATAATACGACTTGAAGTAAAACCCAGACCCAGCAAATACTGGGTTTTCGGACCTAGTGGCGGAAGGACTGGCAGTTTTGTTTTCCCTCATAGGACCAACGGTTCTAAATATACTTCTTGCTTTTCCGATTCATTTTTTCCTAGGACCTCGAAATGGCTAGAAACTCTTCCCACTGAGCTACTGCGGTCAAGGACTGGTAAGGCCTTTACCAGGGCCCTGCGAAAGATCGATCCTCAGAGCATACTTATGTTACAAGGAACGTGATCAATTGTTTATTATAGCACATGTTTTCAATTTTTATCGTGCACGTACAGTCTCCCAGTTTTAACTGTATGGATGCCAGATTCCGCTGCTAGCCCTAATCAAAATTTTGTTTCCCTTTTCAAACTGATACGGATAGTCGCTCAAGGAGAACGAAGGTTGGTGAACCCTCTTCTTTGAGGTTCCCCCGTTCCGTTCGCCCAGGGTCCCGGTTGAACTCGTTCTTCACCGGTTAAGTTGGCAGTCCAAGCCCCGGTAACAGTAGTCCATCATTGCGTTCAGGATATGGGAACAGGATCTCGGAAAGGACTGCTTCACCTCCCGAAGAAGGAGAATGACCTATTGACCTGTCACGGAATGGGACAAATCTTACTCGTATTACCAGGGTAAACGCGGATGAAGAATTCCACCTATATATCAGCGTTTTTCCTTGTTTTTTTTTGGTGCACCACGAGTGTATGAATAAATAATAAATAAATAAATAAATAAATAAATAAATAAATAAATAAATAAATAAATAAATAAATGAATAAATAAATGAATAAATAAATAAATAAAACTTCACCCATGCTGCCTACTTATTAGTGATATGACTAAATTAATAAGAATGCATGAGAGAGCGAGATAGTAATCCTACAGTTTTACACACAACCGGTTTCGGGGCTTGAACTAAACCGGATGTGTGGTCTCCTTGGCGGCGCCGGCTCTGAGACCCTTTCATCAGTAGTTCCCAAATAGACTTCAAAATAAATTATAATCTCATGTTGCGTTCATTTATTTTTACCTTTACCGACCTTCATGGAAAATTCTGCGCCAGTGGATGCGTGCGTTTCGTGTGCGACGACTGAAACACGCATCAAGTATCAAATGCTCTAAAGGCTGCGTGCAACTAATAATATGATGTTTTAGTTTGCTTATGCGTTGTTTAAAATAACCGAACAACGTATTAAGTATACTCATTGACTTTCTTAACCCTCCTCGCCCACTCCCTCTTATCCAAAATTCTAGGGCAACAATTTATTTCCTTTTTCGTTCACCGCGGCAAAAATTTTCGGTTTTTGATTCTGAACCTTCATTAGGAATCACAAGCTCTTCCAATTATGCTAATTGCAGCGCTGTTTTCCGCTCAGAACGTGACAACCACAGGAAAAACAGAAACTCGTGTAGCACTTTCAGTATTCGTTACCTTTTCATTTCTTTTACGACGTCTTTCCTCGTTTTTTTTTTCTTTAGATTTCCATACGAATCCGAACCCGCTCTAATGGAGCCCTGAAGTTCTCTATAATTGAATCAGTGTCGTACGATGCGGAGAAACGTTAAAGATCGTTGCGGAACATAATGTAAGCATACGTCCGATAGCCTGAGACGTGTCTCATGCCACCATCACTTTTGATAATGTCCGGATGGGGAACCTTCACCTATGGCGAAGAATATAAGATGGGTCCGGGACACAGTCCCGGACCAAAAAAAAAGGGATTGAAACTATGCATTGTAATTCGGGCAAAGCAGGTTTACATGAAATGCGCAGTTGTGGCTTAAATTCTTGACACAATACAGTCTAAGAAAAGCCGATGTTCATACATGGCCGATTAATTCCATTGAAGAAAATGTTTCATGAAATTGATGGGAATTTGCGGCAAAATTACGGTTTGATTGACAATATCGTTCTTCATTTGGGAAATTAAGCTTTGCAAAGTTGTCAGTCTTCTTGCCAATGTCATTGAGGATTAGGCGGTAGTAAGGTCACAGAAGTGCTACTGAAAATGGCTGAGAAATGCTTCAAAACGTGAAAACAGGAATATCTTGCTTATTTGAAGGAACTGGATGCTGCGCAGTTGTCAGCTGAATTGAGAATAAGATTCTGAGCAGAATGATATATAATACTTGATACTTTCGTTCACTCCCAACGGAAAAAAACCAGGGTGAGCCAAATACCCCGTCTGGCTCACCCTCGCGTCTGGCGCCCTCCGATATTGCGTGCTCTCTCGGTAACCCCCCTGAGCTACACGGGGCATTTGGCTCAGGCAGGCTTTTTCAGCCCAGCGTGGAAGGAAGTACCAAGTGTTATATACCATTCTACTCGGAATCTCACGGGCTCGGCAGCTGACAACTGCGCAACCCCTGAATTTTTGATCTGAAAAAGATATAAAGCAACAAAGCGTTTTCATACATGACCCGTTTTCTGGGCCAGTTCCAGATAAAGGCACCTGCTTCAATGGGCTTTGCATGCGCAATGATGTCGCCAGTTCAATAGAAAACTGCGCAACTCACGATTTCTCAAGGTTGTTGAGAATTTTTAAAGGACGCAAATACCCCGTCCAGGTTTTAAAAATTGATTTCTCCCTGGATTCTTGATGAAATTTGCCGCTCTTGGTGTCATCTTGTAGGGAATTTCGTGAGGAAACTCGCTGACAACTGCGCAACATACAGTTATGTGAAACTACTGAGATATTTAGCAAAAATCGAGCTGGGGCATTTTCCACGTTAGGCTGAGGGCTGGTCCCGGCACGAAAGCAGGGAGTCGGCACAATTCTCACCTTCGGCGTTCCATCTCCGAACAAACGATTTTTTCTTCATTTTCTGAGCAATATTAAAACAGTTTTCGTTGAATCCATATTTGAAACAGCTTTCACTGTCTAGTATATGTCATTGTTCACTTTGGTGAACCCTTCCTCAGCACTATCGAAGCTGTGGTTGCAAAACAACATTCACTTTTCGGCCCAGACAACCTTCACTTTTTTGACTCCTGCCTCACCCCTATCGTATGTATTTCGCCATCTGCCTATTCAGGCCGAATTATCACCCGGTTGCCCCGGAAGAGAAAATTCGATGGTTAGATCGCTTGTGCAATGTTTTATCTGTTTTTATGGGGTAGAATTTCGTTGATCATACATCATCTGTCTCGCATTCAACTCCAGCGTGTAACTGAGTCAACAGCGTTTTCCCCTCCCCACCCTTACCCACTTCCGAACATATCATTCATTACAGGAGGATAGTTCTGAATGCTGTAGACTAGGTCCACCTGTGTTTGTTCTAAGCACATCTTTCACTACCTGGGGGAGGAACTTTCGTGGCATTTGGTGCTGAGAAATTCCCCGGCATCTTCACGAGTGTGGAGCCTGAGTCGGTGTTGATGTTAAGGATTGCGTTCCAAGCTAGAGCTAATCCTGAAAGAAGGCATCCAATCTTATTTTGAATCTCTATTATGAGTAACTGATCAATGTTGCTGACTAGATAGAACGATACATATTTTTTGAGGCTGTAACGTTTGCGATAGTTTATAGGGTGTATTTTATGCCTCAAGGATAATCTCAAGTGCTTATCCTCCTATAGAAGAACGCGACTAAACCATGCGGTATTGCACTCACGGGCTTTTGCTGCCTCTCTTAACTCTGTGAGACATAGCGTCTGGGCCAGTATAATGGTCTGCACTGCTTTTGTCACAGTACATAAATTATGCAGCAGAACATTGGGAATAAGTTCATTCTTTTGTATTTATTCCCACCAGCCTGATCGTCCGGCTGACGCCGGACTCTCGGACTTCTTTTCGTGCTCGCTTCGCTCGCGTTGCTTTCATGTGGCATCTCTCTCACACCACGCCGGCCATTCCTCATTTATTTTTTGCACCTTCGAGCTTTCTGACTCCAAGGCGCCTTGTCCACCGCTGTGCAACAGGGGAGCGACGCCTTTCCTTGTGTAGGAGCGTTGGACCCGTTGCATAGCATTATTACCCCTACTGGGCGCCGGCCCAGCGCCACACCGTCACCCCTCATCCGTGTCCTTCTTCGCCTTCCTGTCTCCCTCTCTTCGACATAAAGGGATCCTACCCATCTCTTTCCTTTTATAGTGTCTGGGCTTATCTCATTCATTCCAACTGTGGTAAACACAACAGTCGGTCCTTAACATGTCTGAACATGACAAAAGTGGCCCAAAACATCCTGTATATCAGGGTAAAAATCAAAATTTACCACATTTTCGTGCATAACTCGACGGGATGAGCACGATGGTGTAGGTATTTTTTGGTTTTGGTGGCTGGTTCTCGTGCACAGACAGACAGACGGACAGACGGACAGACAGACAGACAGACAGACAGACAGACAGACAGACAGACGGACACACACACATACACACATACACACACACACACATGAAGTGCCAATTAATAAGAAGTAAGATAGAGGGCGGTTGTGAACCCTATTCATTCAGCATCTTGTAGTTAGATTTACTATTCTGTAATGAGAGAGTTTTCAAGGGAGCAAGGAGCTTCATTTGTTGCCTTGACCCATTCCTTGGTTCTCAGAAGTCGCAATAAGCAGTTGTTTCCCTCCTCTCGCACAGATTTCTTTAGGCCTCTTCAGCGAATCAAAAACAAACCAAAGGACATACAGTGAACTCCGAACTGCCATACTAGACAGGGGCGGGACCACGGCGCGGCGTTTTCAGGCACAGACACCGGAGCTCGGCATTCTCGCTCTGGTTGTCTGCTGCGGCTTGGCATCGAGTTCTCTGCTGCTAGCAGAGGCAGACAACCAGAGCCAACACGCAAAGTCCCCGTGTCTCTGCCGAAGAACTCCGCGCCGCGGTTCCGCCCCCCCCCCCCCCCCCCCCCCCCCCCCCCCCTT
>JARK01000074.1:41026-52480 GCA_000688135.1 Ancylostoma ceylanicum
CCGCCCCCCCCCCCCCGCTCCCCTCCCACCACCCTTGTCCCTTGTTTAGGAAGGGAATTTCTACAGTTGCATTCTAATCCTTCGAATATATGGATTTTCTATAGTCATATGCAGTACGATTATATTTCACTAATGATATTGTTATTAGAATTCAGTTATGTTGCTGTTGTACACCTCGAGTCTTTATCCTAGTCTCTATTCTCTATTTTTCTTTTCTGTAGATCACTATATGGCATGTTGCCGAGAATGAGGGTGTTCTGGAGAAAATTCAATGATCCGGAGAAACGTCAATGATTAACTGAAAACTGTTGCCGTCATACACATTCGTCTTACGTCCGAATCTGCTAACTTTCCGCAGAATATGAAATCGTAGCCATCGTTTCCATATGCTACTGTGGAATACTTTCAGAGTCTTTTTTCCAAAATCTAATGGATTCTGAGGAAAATGCCGATGCAAATTGATCAGATACGGCGAATTTTTGAATTTTAATGCTTTTTGAAAGATTATTTGATGAGCAAATGAATTAGCAACTACGTAGGTAGCGGTGGTGACGTGATCAGATTAGCTGGATTAATCTATGCTTCACTTCGGACATAGATTTGAGAAATGGATTTTCTGCTTTTTTTTCGCAATTCTTCATTATTTAGTGGTTATTTAGATTAGTAGATCCAATTATTTCTATATTCATTATTTTATATCGAATTTTCCTTCACTGCTTGCACTATACTACATTCTTCACCACCACTATGATGTCAAAGTCGTCGAGAATACTAGGAAGGCCGAAAACGGTCGCTTCTCATATAGTCATATAGTCAGCGCATGCTGCTTCCTGAAGACTTCTGAGCTGATCACGTGAAGCCTGGATGGACACTTCTAACAACACTACACCAATGCTTGCTCCCCTCTCTCCACCCCCCGTTCCTCTTAACCCGCAGCTGATTGTCAGTCGAATTACTGGGAATGGCTCACGGTCGTTGTTTCCCCATTCGTAGACATGTTTATGGAGCAGCGCTACCTTGTGTGTGCACACGATTCTCCCAAATCACAATACATCAAAGCGCTGTCCCGAGGGAGATGTGTGATGTGGTTGAAGTGGGCAAAGCTGCTATTCTCAGCGAGTCTTTGATGCTATCCTCATTTTTCAGGTGAGGTGACCTATGAAGCAGGAATGTATTTAGTTGATAAGGTAGTCAGCAGGTAGTAAAACGCCAGTTTTGATTGTCATGATGCCCCGAACGAACGAGCACTTTGCTTTTGCCCCGTCCTCATAAATTCATCACATTCCGGGCGAAATAGGATTGATATTCAGAAACGTAATTATGAATTGGCCGTGTTCACTATTGCCGAATGCTGCTGCTGCGAATTCCTTCACGATTTTCGTTGAGTGGCTATCTTTTGCCTTCATCTCTCATCTTGTTCATAGCGAACCAAAACTAATCTTCGATTGGAAAAATGGCATTGACCATAACATCTTTCTAGAGAAATAGTTTTCGAATATGCAGCGTTCCTTATTCCACAGAAACGCAGCTGTTTCTCATCAGGTGGTTCAGAAATTACATCTGTTTCTTACTCTTACCATTAAACATTTGTGCCTCTCCTAAGACTTGTGGCCACCTCATCCTCACTGCTGCTGTGTTCGTGAGCTGCGTTTTTCCAACATCACTAAGTCTAAGCGATTAACTTGAGCTGGTTTAGACGAAATACAAATCGAAATTAGCTGAACTGTTCTGGGTCTTGACGGTATTAATCCAAGGCCGAACAACTACCGATCTCTTCTTGAGCAGCCTGCCTGCAGCCCCTATTCGAAGAAGCTACTCGATAAAGTCCAGAAATCTGTCAGCTAACTTCTACTCTAATGGAGTTTTTTTATCAGCAAGATTATCATAGTTGCCTTGCTCCGTATTCACTGAGATCAAGGGAAAATGACCTTACAAGCCTTTTACTCATCGTTTGGCTCTGGATTAGTTTTTGCTTTTGAGAGCTTCCGCGTCGAGTACTTGCATTCACTCCCTCCCTTTGCTGAGTATTCATTTCATGCTACCATAGAGCTGTCCTTCGTGGTATTGGTCCTACAATCGTAGCCGTAGAGGATCTGAAAATTTCCGCGAAATTCGCGTTCTTAGCGGGATTCGATGCATTTCCACATAACTTCTCTGAAAATGAGTCATTTTGAATAAAGGCAAGGCACCCTCAGACTCAGAGCAATGCTCTTCTAATGCCTGTACCCAATCACCTTTTATTTTGAATGGTTGTCACCAAATATTTCAATAAATCCGTTAATTACCCTGACTTCGCCCAATAATTGGAGTCAAGCACAGGAAATTCCAAAATTTTTGGCTACAACTTTGAGAGAAGGAGAGAGAGCACCTTGGAGTACTCTCACTATGTCCACCGACTTTTCGATGCGATTGCGAACAATTTAATGTGGAAACAATGCAAAAAGCCTACATGGACTTCCTATTCATCTGAACTGGCCCTGAGAGCTCATTCGATACTGTCGGATGTTGAGGTTCCAGTTACTAACGGTCGTGACATATGTATGTACATACTGCTCAACACGGTTGAACGACAACGTCAAAAGCTTGCTGAGAATTTTGCGAAATGACAAGAAGCAGATGAACTGTGCTGAAGTAACTCAGCAACTAATCTGTTTTGTGATGAAAAATCTCGAGTAATCTGTTTTGTGTTGAAGTTCCCCGCCACCTCACTGAATCGTCAAGGAGGGCGTAACAAAGCGCTCACACCGGGCAATGTTTTGCATAGATTGACAAAATCGTTTGTTTGTGAGTGGATCGCGTGAACAGCTCAAAATTGTACGCGTGGCCTAGTGGATAGAGCTCTTGTTCGTTGTTCTGATGGTTAAGGGTTCGGATCCCGCCCGGTTCCCGCTTTTCCAAATACTATGCAGCCTTTCCGTACGACCGCTGCACTTGTCTAGAAAACACCCGCACAAAAAGTAGCCCGGATGGCTTAATGGTAAGAGCAGCGGATTGCAACCCGTCCCTATCGCTGGTTTCACTCCGATGAAGATTCGAAGTTAAGCGCTGATTCTGCTCTGCATTTGCTGCGCTGCAGTTTTCGGGGTTCACTGCACGACGTCCCCAGGATCTCTTTCGGGTAGTCCAGAAGACTTCCGCAGCGTTTTGCATAAATTCCTGAGATGGACAATTGGTGCGCGAGATCAGGGAAATTAACGAATTCATTGGAATATGTAGTGACCGCCGCTCGATGCTTTGCCACACAGGTTGTTAATGAAGCACTTTATTTTGGCCGACGTTTCGACTTCACGTCGTCTTCAGAGGCCTGAAAGTGGCTCAAGGTATTCTTAATTTACGAGCTATTCCACCAAACGCCTCCTCTCCCAGTGCGTTCAATTCGTATTGATCACATCACTGCGAGATTCCAAGCCAACGGTATAACGCTCACCAAGTGCTCCACGATGTCAGCGGTGATGTTACTCCGCTCAGACGAAAACAGACCGCTAATAGTCAGCGAGTGCGGTATACTCGGCTCTACTGGTGTTGTTAGCCAAGCTTGAGTAATCTCAGCTGATCTTATAACTCGCATAAGGACAGAAAAGGCATGAGATCACTGGTAATGGCCAAATGCTCATTTCTGCTATTCATTCTAGGATTTCGGGCCGAGATCCAACATGCTTCGAGGGCTTTTCTGGAAGATGTCTGCTGTTCGCACGCCAGAATCCTACATCTTACACCAAAATCGTTTCCACCATGGTCTTCCCTTCTATGCTTTCCCAAGGGTGTTACTAAACTCTCCCGTTTTTTACTAGCCAGATGTTCGTTAATGCGTACATATAGTGGTCGGCCGGTCTCTCCAATATATCGTGCATGACAAACCAAGCATTCGAGTTCATAAATCACTCCTGTTTTACCACAGTCTCCTACTTTTCCGTAAGGACAAATCACGCAGTTTTCCGAGACGCAGGCTTTGTCATGGAGTCTGTTACGGATCAGCTGCCGTTTGATGTTGTCATTAGGGATGTTAACCAAGGTAACATCTCGTGCAACTGAGTTCGCTTTAGACATTGCCTGATTGCGGTACTTATCCTATCGGAGATGAAGGGTAGACATAACAGAAGCTTACTGCCACGCTCTCTAGGAGAGTTGGAAATGCGCGGCGTTTTTGTCCTTGGTTTTGCTTTGTAACCATTGCTGTACAATATATTGGAGGCTAGGTTTAGAGATTCCTGTCGTTCCACTTCGCCGCTGCAACACACAGTGCTGGCTTTCCTGATTCTCGAAAAGTTTCTCTTTTCATCTACTCAGGTACTTTCACTGACGAAAGGCTACTTTATACTGGGTATAGTGGGAGTTCGTCTCCCGCCTCGTTTCTGTTTTTTTTTTCAAAAAGTTCGATTTTTCCACTATGCTAAGCCAGCCACTTCAAATCTGATTGTTAAGAATGATTCGTCGTTTAATTCGTCAACAATGCCCAGGTTTTACGAAAAGAAAACATGGAACCTACTACATGATTTTTCCAGAACGTCTAAGTCTCGGACTCCATCTTGAAATTTTTTTGGAAATGAGGAATTTTCCAGAATAGGCTTTGAACTTTTGAAACCTCCCCATACCCATAACAATGCACGGCAATGATCCAGCAAAACGGGAGTACGTTTTTTCTGGTGTTCCGCCGCATGAAACGCCCATGTTTCCCCAATGGATACTCGGTTGTCTTACCTTCTTTGGTCACACAGTGCTGGCTTTCCTGATTCTCGAAAAGTTTCTCTTTTCATCTACTCAGGTACTTTCACTGACGAAAGGCTACTTTATATTGGGTATAGTGGGAGTTCGTCTCCCGCCTCGTTTCTGTTTTTTTTTCAACAAGTTTGATTTTTTCCACTATGCTAAGCCAGCCACTTTAAATCTGATTGTTTTCGTTCTACATAGCATTATACGTTCCTCACTGTCCGTTGTTTTTTCCTGTTCTGTGCTAGTTTTCTTCATTGGTTTGGCTTAACTCTTTCCTGTTACGTATTTTCTGGAGCACCCTGATAACTGCTAATCTATGAAAAGTACGTCTGACTGGTTGTTTTGGCCGTCTTTCGCAGAAAAACCGTTTGAGTTCATTTGTAGTCTCACTCTCTATCCTTATATGTAGAAGCAGTGATGTTGTAAGTCGTCCTTTTGTCCAACGTTTTCGAAATAATGGGTGTTATATGAACATTGATATGATATTTTTACGAAAATCACTTGTACCTTTTAATGATTTTAATAAGTTTATTCCACTTAGATACTTCTTCCTCGGATTCCAATCTTCAACTCATAGAGTCTTATGTACATTCCGATTGCCAAATAATTTTGCTGAATAGGCCGGCGCTTTAGTTACCCGCACGTTCGAGTTTCCCACAACATTCGTCAATTAGCGTACCTATAAGCTGTTATTGCTGTCGTGGTGGTCTCATCATCTACGGGGTATTGCTTTTCTTGCCCAATTTTCCCGGTGGTATCTGATGTGTCGTGTTAGCTCTCTGTCACCTTATAGGCGGCACCCGTCAATGCCTACACTTACCATCCGAGCTAGCAGCGTCGGACCCTTCTTCCTTGTTGAACTTGTGTAGAAACAGTCGAAGTTGGTTCTCGAGTCTGATGATGACCTCAGATGGAAGCGAAGCTGTCATTCCTGGGGAAGGACCGCAAACAGCGGTTTTCTAAGGGTCTCGTTGAAGCATGACGCGCGAGTGCTAGAAGTCCTTGGACAAGCGCGTGTGAATTTTGCATGGTGGGAACATGGATGGACCAGTGTCAGTGAAGCGGAACAAGACTCACGGTAATCAGCATCGTGGATTTCTCATGTGTTCCGATCTATCTCTAAGTAGGATATGGGTTCTGAGTCCCTGAAAACCCCCAAATCCAGGAAAATCTCAATAGCGAGGATTTGAACGGGAGGTGCCGTCAAATGCCATCTTTTTCTTCTATTTTGATTCTGTACGCGTCCAGTTACATATTTAGGTATAGCTTCATACTTTGGTTATTTCTTTTTTACAGAATTTTTAATTTATTTCTCATTTGTAGAGGCACTACTTTCGATTGTTAATGCAAATGTACAGTGAACTCCAAATGGCCGTAGACAAGGGGCGGAACCGCGGCGCGGTGCTCTTGGGCAGAGACAGGGGCTTTGTATGCTGGCTCTGTTTGTCTGCTTCTGCCAGCCGCAGAGAACTCGAGTGCCAAGCCGCAGAAGACAGCCAGAGCCAGCATGCAGAGCCCCTGTGTCTCTGCCCATCAACGCCGCTCCGCGGTCCCGCCCCTTGTCTACAGCCGTTTGGAGCTCACTGTATGACATCGCTCTTCCCCCTGCTCATCAAAAAATAATCAAATCTTACTCGGGTACGTAATGTGTCGTGTGAGCGAGACTAGCATGGCTCTCAACGTACAGAAGGGAAGGGCAGAGATCCAAGTTGGACATGAGAGAGGGAGGAAACAAACAAGGCAAAAGGAAATGAGATGTTTAGATTTTTGGGAAATGGAGAATAGAGAAAGAGTATGGTTCGCTAACTATTCTTTTGTCCATCTTAAAGTCAGCGTCTGAGCATCGTGCATTCGCATTCAGTAGCTATACAACTATTGGAGACTGGTAGGAAGTCTTGTCGTGGCAGAGCAGGTCTAACACTTTTACATAGCAAAGCTGTCTTTGAGAACATTTTTTGTGCTCCGAAATGCACCCAGGTTTGACACATAGCTCTCTGTCGACTGTTATTGAAATTTTGCGGAACGACTCCCGTGCCCTGCATTGCTCATCTCTCCTAGGCCTTCGCTGCCGTGGAGATGCCGTCGATGTGTCATCGGCCTGCGCTTAACCATGTGCAACTGTTGTCGCCCAAGAAGCTTGCAAACCCCATAAAGGCACCACCCCATATCACAACCATTCCTGAAATTTTTCCATGAAAAGGATTTCCACCTGCTTTTTCACAGAATAGTATACATGATTTCGTGCAAAACTGTCGAAAAACTCCCTTTCGAGCACCAACTTTTGGGAAACCTATGGGCGGAGTCAAGGCGGGGTTCCAGGGTTTCCGAATCATGTCCTCGCTCCTTATGAATGGAGCATATTTTCTATTTCAATAGGGAGCCGTGGACGAGGATTTCTAACGTTGAGTGCGATTTTCCCTGAAGGAGCTCACCCGGGAGTGAACGGTATTTGGGAAGCGCCTCATCCCTCCCTCCTGCATCAGAGCTCCACAGGTTTTCCGGAAATTGGGGCATGCAAACGGGGGTTTTCGGCAGTTTCACACGTAATCACGTATACTTTTTGTAATCACCAGCTACCCGAGATCTTCACATGAAAATCTTCACAAAAAAAGTTTTGGATTGGGAGGATGCCTTTAGATAGTCTTCAATTATACTGGAGATAATTCTAGAACTTTTAGTACCTTCATTTACTATTTCTATCCATTTTATGTCAATTTTTCCAGAATAACGGGCGCTTTGCTGATCTTTCGTTTTCTTTGCTGACAGTTTAAAAATTCTGCCCGCTTATATTGAAGTCACTAGAGGCTTAAGAGCATTGGAAATCCTCACTGCAGTATCACTAATTTTCCAAGGTAACTGTTCTGCATGCCCTTTGTTTTTGCCTTGCCATTTTTCCTAAGAAGGCAAGAACAGTTGTACCTCACTCAGCAATTCGCCTCATGTATTATGTATATGTATGCTTGATTGAGGACATCCTAGACGAGGGGCCTTTGAATATATGGCATATCCATGAGAGAGTTTTTCTGCTTATGTAGGTATAACGACTTCAAAAAACGTCAAGAGTATCTCAATTCAGTGATTATTTTCGTTTGGCTCACGTACACAAGTCATAACCAGGGGCTATTCAGCTCATATATTTTCTCTCCCCGTTTTTGATTGCTCTCTGCCTGTGTGACTTAAATTTTAGGCTCTCCAGTATTTCTGATACTTCATACGAGACCTCATCGTCTACTTCTGGCTTTTTCCTTTTAACGATTCTTCCCAATCCAGCCTTCTAAATTGTTCAGCAAGGAGCCGTAATCTGCTTTTTGCCCTAATAACTCCCCCTAATCCAGCCTTGCAAGTCGTTCAGTAACGAACCATAAACGAGAAATGAGAGAATGTGTCCGTACTCGGCCTCCATCATTCTGAATGGCTGCACATTCAATGGAAAAAAAGAGTGAAGGGTTGATTTGCCTCCGATTCATCTGGCTCTTGTTGTACGTTCGAAGAACAGCACAACTGCTGTGTCTGTGTGTCGACTTAAACTCGTCAGAAAGTATAATAGTTTTTATCATTGAATGCTAAGCCGCTCTCATTGTCCGTTGCCCGTCAGTGTTGCCTAGACACGTTGTGAGATGGGAATTGTTTTCCGCTTTTGCTTTCACAACTAATTGTCACTGGGACGTCACTTCCACCTACTGCCTACATGACACGCGTGTTTACTGGCGTGTTTAAATGGTAAGCCAACAGCAGTTTGAGCCGGAAGTTGGAATTTCCATGAGGTCTTTGCTGTGATCTGGGAGAACACCAACACCAGTTGACTGTTCAGAAGTCAGAAATCAGAAGTCAGGAAAACATGAAAGTTCGCCACATCCATCTAGTCCTACATTATCGTGCTCTTGCTGCTCTGATAGGGTATCCATGTGATGCGCTGACATTATGACGACTGCGTTCTAGTTGTGAGATTGTTGGAACACTTGAAGCTTTCGCGTTTTCGATCGTTGTCTCTGTGATTTTCTGGTTGCCCGGCTGTTACGTTTTCTGCTTTTGTCTTCTGCTCCATTGGTCTAAAATGCAGTAGAGTTCTTTATCCGTTCCTCTACCATCAACACCTACCAGAACGGTATTCCGACACAGGTTTGATCGTCTGTTAGTGTGCAGGAACTTCACCTCCACGGTAGTCCCAGGGGGAGAAATAATCAGGGTGTTGGTTTTTTTTTCTGCAGAAGACGTCGTTCCTGAAATAGCGAAGGTACACGAGTGGAAACGCCGTGATACGATGTGGTATTTCTGTGAATGTCGGGTAAAATGAATATCAAAGTAATACCAATAAGGGCAGTTGTAAGGACACACTCGTCGATGAAATTTTGTGCTGAGAGTAACTGAAGTTCTCACCTACTGAGCACAGTAAGTAGCCTGTCAACTCGCAGAGCGCGCCACACCCGAGACTCCTGCTCTACTGGGTCAAAACCACATTGCAACATTTTGCATGCTAGAGGGATCTCCTCAGAAAATCCAGGGTTAAACATCGCTATCACTCTTAAAGATGTGGCTCAACGCCAGTATTAGAAGGACTTTCAAAATTCTGAGGGGATCGTGGTTGCTACAACCGACAACCTGTGCCTTAGGAGATTTGCTGTACAGGATCAGATGTGGTTACCTTCAAGTGGCCGGTACCTCAACTCGAGTGTTACTTTCCTGGAATCATTCTCTGCGTCTTTATGTTCGCCTTTCTTCTTCTCTTCCTATTATCCTCATATAGCTAGCCCCAGAAGGATCTCCCTTCTGAAATTTTGACAGTTATTTCGACAGTATCCTGACAAATGTGTCAAGATCGATATGGTCAGAAAAAAGGAGCAAAAGGCCATCAGTTCGTAATTGGGCTGCCTTAGGTCGCGATCTCGGGATCAGTGACGTCAATGTCATCGATTTTTTGTACGGGGTCGGATGGACTTCCGGAAGTTCTTTATCCGCCGTTTTCGGCTCATTTTGCCACTGGGAACTCACACTTGAAACCAAGTGGTTTCTTTCTTTCCTGGTTTTCTGGACTTCTGAAGGAATCAATCAAGCTCAAATATCCTTGTATGAAACCAGCATTTTCAGCTGGAAATCGAAAATGGACTTTGCTCTTCGAAATGCTTTGCTATTTCTTCACATTTTTGCTACGTTTCTTTCAGTTATTTCCAGGGTTATGTCTAGGTCTAACGAATTTCATATTTGTACCCGTCAATTTTTTGGGGTTCCCGAGACGTATCTCATCGGTGATACGGTTAACGGAAAAAATGGCGCCAGCGACGTTACGACTTTTGCTCGATGGCAGAAATTCCGATTCGACATTTGAGGGTGTAGTCCACAAAACTGAACGACAACGTGGGAGAAAGAGGTGACAAATGAATTGGTTTCCTTTAGTGATTTTCATCTCCCGTACGAGGTCTTTCCCATTTTTACTTTGTTTTCCAGAATCCAATTCTGTTCATTTTTTTCTTCACAACATGTAGGGAATATTGGAACTTGTCTTCTTTTCGGGAAAAACGATGGCTGTTAATATGTTGTATGATATTACATAGTAACCCTATGATTGTTTTTGCATTAAAGCCACTAGTCCACTGGTACCCTTCGTCACATCCGCGCTTTTCTTTTTTTCCCTTTTTTTACCTCTGTTCTACATACTTGTACCTTTCATTTCATTGCCATGTATCTCCACAAAGTCTGTTTTTTCCTATGCAGTAGTCGCGGACAAGTTACGAGAAAAATCTGGCTGCGTCATGAATCAGCAAATGTCGATATGAATTCGGAACAGCGGTGATATACACGTCTTTCGGCTATTTTCCTCGATTCTACCTGATATTCCGCTACCCATTTGCACTGCTCAAGTTCATCATCACCAAAATCTTCTTTAACGTTTCTTTCTATGAATATGGGGACTACCTTTAAAATTCCTAAGGATATCATTCTCTGTGGTTTTTATAACACCCTCTCAAATCCCTCATGACTTCCTCTACTTCATACCGTTGCTAACTTGCCAATTCCATTGAATCTAACGTGAACGTTACCGCAGCGTTCTATGACTGTATGAGCTTCTCCTGTATCTTAAGGGATTTCTTCCTCATCTTCATAATGATTTCCTAAGAATAGCTTTGTGAGAGCAAGGATAGTAGGGAGCAGAAATCAACGCTCTGGTCACGAAACTCACGCTAGTTTCTTATCCCAGGGAGTTTCAGTTTGATCAGGTGCTGTCCCGCTTCTTCTGCTCAAACATCAGACATGGAGCGTTATACCTAAAGAGGGCGGTGCTGTCAAGTTCTGCAATTGGCCAGTTCGCCCAAGTGACCAATCGCACGTCTAGACGGCGCCGCCGTTTCTAGATATAACGTCCCACACCCAAAAATCCCTCAAATTTGTTCACTGATTGATCAATGGGTCATTTCAGGTGACACACGTATTGTACCACGGCTCCACCTTCTTTTTGCTAGTGTGCAGCTAATGCCTCTGCCATTACACTGATACACACTCAGAAATTAGCACTTTATTTCGCTCTTCCACATAACTCCCACCGTAGAATTGTAGCCTTACAAGGACGGGACTACGGTCGGAAAATATTTTAAAAAGTTAAAAATAAAAATAATTTGGTGCTCAAAGCATCAAATGATCCTCTTAAGTGAATTCTAGGTGAAATTCCTGAAGAATATCGATCCGATGACAAGTCGCCTTTCACAGTTCTCGTGGCAGCTTTTCTACCCAGTTGAGCTGAAGGGGGGGGGG
>JARK01000074.1:85742-102049 GCA_000688135.1 Ancylostoma ceylanicum
CCCCTCCTGCGTCCGCCACTGCCATGCCCTGATTTTGGTCATGAGGGGTAAGGGCGAACAAGGATTGGCAAGATCCATTAGTATTCAATATTTAGTACTTAGTATTTATTAACACAAACAGCGTCCACGTATGACTAAAACAACGTAAAACAAACACAACATATCATCTAAATTCAACCATCATAACGCAGTTCAAACATAAATTGAGATTAAAAGATGAGAGAAGGGACAATGAGTGACATAAGGATCCGGTTCTCCTCAGGACTTCATGTAATTGTGTAATTGTGTGAATGTAATTTTCTTGTGTAATTTTTTTCTCAAACGTTACTAGTTTACCCGGAATGATTGGCTTCTTGATAAGTACCTCGAAATCAGACCCCTCTCTGCTGACAAGAAAGTGCTTCCTAATATTCTTCCTAGCCCTTTCCAGTACGAGTTTCCTGAAAGTTCACCTTGTGACCGACTCTCTAGTATTGAATAGCATCTCCTGTTCAAGATCAGCAAGATCAGCATATCCGAACAAGATTTCATAAATCATGATCACATCAAATTTGATCTAAGGACACGTTAGAAGACAGAGTGCATGGGGAGAATCATATATTTTTAATGAAATTACACTCAGGATAGAGCAACGGACAGAGAGATCAAGTCCCTCCAACGAATTGTCATCTACTCGCTGGCCAATTGATTATTTCATGGCATATTTTTGCGTTCGTATCCTATTACAACGGTAGACAAATCGCCCAACACAAGATCTAAGGCAGATTTGGGGATTATGAACTGCGTTTAGTGTAGGAATGGTTTTACAGGAAAAACATCATTGATCGAAACGTTTTGCTAGCTGTGTCTGACGCTGTAATACCACTTCACACAAATATATCCATCCTTAGACAATATCTGTCGCTAAACATACTGTGCAGCTAATATCTGACTCCTCTTGGGCACATGTAAGTCTTAGTTCCTCCCTATATGTCGGAGCATTTCCTGTTTGTTCTCTGGGACAACCTTCCTTTTGTCATCTTCTCGACCTGCTCAAACAAATTAGGAACAGGGGCGAGATTTTTGCCTCGGATTAGGGCAGCACTCAGTATTTTTTATTCGTACTTTCTCATTTGCTTGCGCTATTGTACCACATCGATTCCGTTCCTCTAAAATAGAAATTTGCCTCTGCTCGGGTGTACATCTATGCTAGAGAGTTGTCTCACCACATATTTGTCGCCTCGCAGTGCTATGGGAGTGTAGATGCAGACGTTTAACTCGTCATTCTGAGCTGCAATTCCAGACTTCGCGTGCGACTCATCAAATCACAACATGCATCGCACCAGCTGCACATCTGTCACTTACGTTGTTTATCGTTGTTTTTCCGCCACATAATTTTAAATGAAGCCATGTTTCCTATTAGCTGGAACAGTGGCATGGAGGCTGGCGAGGTTTTGAGGGATAGATACGAAGTGGCAAGTAGATGAGGTCGTTGTTGAACGTCATCGGGAAGTTCGCCGTAAAGAACAATATTCCCAGAGCACGCGAGACGAAAATAGCCATCTACTCCGGCCCAGCCTTCCACACTATGCAATTTTCAATTCTCTTTCCTGGAAATTTTTATGTTTACGTTGGCAAGGGATTATACACAGACGGTGTACTTGGGCGAATGCGATTTTTAGATTGCATTCAGGCCTAATTGATGGCTATGAACAAACAAATTTTAATATTCTCCTTTGTGCATTTTTTAGACATCTTGTCTGCCAATAAAAAATTAAGTATGAACATATTGTAAACCAGCTACCTCGATTATTTCCAAATATGTATTTCCGAAATACTTATTTCCACTAGGATCATTCAGCATCCTATCTTCGAAAATCAACTACAGTATGAGCGTTAGTAACGCAACAGAAAAGATGTGTGAGGAATGAAAATCTTTTCGGATATGTGGGCTCCCGCGACGCCTGGGTATGTATCGTGGGCGCCAATGAAGCTGCACTTCCGATCTAGTCCCGAATTTGGTTTGTGTAAAAATCTTAGGAAGTTGTGTTCTTCGCACTATTCTTGATTATAAATGTCTTCATGATCTTGAATCTGACTGTACTTTCTTGTTCCTCTCCTAAGTGAATTACGGCATCTCTCTAACTGTAAACATTATCCTTTACTGAAGTTGCTGAGTCTTGCGATCAGTATTCTCGAATGTGTACAAGAAATCTAAATTCTGTTCTGTTAAATACTGAGACGACCAAGCAGAATTCCATTTCCTTGCAACCGTCACTTGTTTTGACTGCCGTGTACTTAAAAAATAAATAAATAAATACGCTCTAGAATGTTCCGGCTTCAGAACCTCTGTATTCATTTAGCACAGGAAGCATTAAGTATTATACAGTCAAAAGGACATAACCCATTGATTAAAATAAAGGTTGACAGAATGCCCGAAATTTCATTGTAACCATTTGAGGACACAACTGAACCGAGGCTATGTGTCCTTCATTATTTCGCTTGAAAACATGTGGGTGCTCATACATAATTTGCTTGTAATCGACAATGCCTTGTTTTTAATTCTTCATAAGTTTGTCAGGCTTCCTATCCCTAGGCTCATATTGCCCTATTGAGTGGCACACTATCTTTTATTGCGCAGTTGTCTAAAAATAAATCTAATAACAATGCTGTATAATCCGATGGCGATCTTTAAGAATCCATTAGCGAGATCATTAACAGCAAGGAAGAAATATCGAAGAGATTGATTATATGTAGAATGCAAGCACCCATGTGCTGCAGCGCGCGAAACGGTAGGATTTGTTTGAATATGGATGGAAATGTCGCTATTTTACCCAGTTTACCTTTAGGGCAAGCTTGAGCCTGCTGCCTGCGTACGGGTCGTTGTACGTATGTAGGGCCCAAGCATTTGAGACTGCACAAAAACCTCTGTGAATAGTCGCCCACGGAGCCAATTCATACTAAATGGGTATGTGCGTCTGATGCAGGGGATACGCTGGTGTTTGCGGTGCTGTGGCTATTCACCTCAGATCTACTCTTCTAAATCATACAGTACACGTTCACTGGTCACTATTAAAATTTTCTCCCGAGGACTTACTGCCTCTTATTCACTCATGGCGTATCTATTTCAAATTGGTCTTGGACGAGCTTCCACGAACTAGCCAGTAACTTAGCACCGATCCTGAGATTTCTAAATTCAAGCTCCATCTAAGGGAAGGAATGAAGCCGAGCCTCTCCTTTACCTCTCTTCCTTCTCTTTTCTTCGTTCATTTTATCGTAGATTCTCTCTCATTTATTCATGTTGTTTACGATCCCGTGTGAGGACAGATATGGTTCCCTTATAGCCCTACGTTCGCTTTTTTTGGTGAAGTCAACAGGACAATAGGGCCTATGGCATTTCGTTGATTCTTCTGTTTTTGAGGGCTCCTTTTAGGAACTGCTGGCATCAGTTCTACCGGTAGAAAGCTTGCTTCATCATCAGGAAGGAGGAATTTTTAGAAGGTTTAATCCTCAAACAATCCGTGAAATGTTCAACCAAAATCATGCTCCTGTGAATACCACGTTCCTGCTAGTTGCAATCGTCAGCAGTCATCAACGTGCCATTACCAACAACAGACGATAATTTCCTTCTTGCGAAGACTTTCTGCGCTCGAAGCCATCATAGCAGAACCGCATTCCTTGAGATTCATTTGATTCTAGCATTAGAACTCACAATCGGTACTTTCTGGAAATCGACAAATAGAAAACGTTTTTCTATTCTCCCACCGTGAACCCCTTCTTCGTATTTATCGCTCTTCTTATCCTTCTTTATGAGTGTATATAAGTTTTCTTTCCAGTGCGAGTCATGTTGTCATAACCTTTGTCGCAAATTTTTCGATAGCTTTTTAGACTACGTCACGGTCCAATACCGTTCAGTGGTTCAGTATCACTTCATCTCACTATTTATTGAAGCTACTTTGAGAGATATACAGAAGTTAATGCGGGGAAAGAGGGAGGAAAGAAAGTGGTGTTTTAGCGCTTTAGATAATACTTGTTGATACACTTGTTTAGTGTACTTATCCACTACACCTGTCGTTTGGGAGAGCAATGTTGTTTCTTGCAAATGACCAGTGAAATTGGGCCAGCCAACAACTTCGACGCTCATGCCGAGCCTGTTATTCTCTCCGCACACGTACGAGGATGAATCATGAACCCGACACATCGGATTTAATGAAAAGGATGCCTACCCCACCTTGCAATGGGTCGCGTAGTCAACTTTTGGGTTGTTCGATAGTTTAAGTCGTATTTTTTTTTCATTTTTTAAAGCAATTTTATGTATACTACCTACAAATGTTAATCAGTGATTTATTGGCCATTTTGTTGGATGATCTTTTGCCATGTTTCGATAAGTTGAAAAATTCCACGTTCGAAGGAGCCTTGGTTTTTCGAGGCGGAAAACTGGTTCGACACATTTTTAACAGTCTGATCAGAATCGGAAGTCCTACCGTTAAGATGGTTCTGAAGGGAGTGAAACAAATGGGGATCTAATGGTGCTAAGTCACTGCGATAGGGTGAATGTGGCATCAGTTCCCAATTGAGCTCTGTTAATTTTTGACGGGTCATCAAAGAGGTGTGGGGATAGAACATCTCGCCTCGGCGATTGGCCGGTTCAGGACGTTTTTTCTTGATTTGTTCGGTCAATTTAAATAGTTAACCACAGTAGACATTCGAATCAATAGTTCGATTTCTTGGAAGCAGCTCAAAGCAGACTACATATATGATTTCTTGGAAGCAGCTCAAAGCAGACTACATATACCCTTGCAATCCCACCACACAGAAAGCATAATCGTCCTTTGGTGAATCTTGGCTTTGGATGTAGATTTTGGTGACTCATTTCGCTTGGTCCATGATCGTTTTCGGACTACGTTATCGTAAACAATCCATTTTTCATCACCCGTTACGACTCTTTTTAAAAATGGGTCGTTTTGGTTTCGATTCAGCAAAGAGTCGCCTATGTTAATGCGTTTGATGAGGTGGATTTCATTAAGTTCGTGAGGAACGCAAACATCCTATTTGTTTACATAACCAAGCTGCTTTAAGTGCAAGTAAACGGTTGATTTCGATATGTCGCGCTTCTCTACTATGTCTCGAGTTGTCATAGCCGATTAGCTTCGACTAACACCTTTATTTTGTCTTCATCAGTAGCGGTTCGACGACCAGTATGCGGTGCATCTATCACATTAAAATTTCCTGAACGAAAGCGAGTGAACCAACGCCGACACTGGCGTTCAGTAAGGCAATCCTCACCATGAGCTTCACATTATTTCTTCCAAGCTTGCACCTCATTTTCGCCCATTCGGAAGCAAAACAATAGAACATGCCGATTATGTCCTCTTTGATCGTCCATTTTCAATTGAATTTTTAACCAACTTGTTTTTTCACTAATGTTGCTCAGTTTTTGACTGAAGGTAGTCTAAAGTCTATTTTTCAAAACAGTCTATAATAACATAAGCCAGGCAATCACGATTGCATGAAATATGCAGTTCACGTCACCTGTGCGAAAAAAAGCCGATATCAATTATGGAACAACCGAAGAAATTTGCATTTGTTCCGGAAATTAATGCATCACGATTTAGCTTTCGTTTTATACTACGTAAATCCTTATGAGAAAGTGAGAATGAGTGCTCAACTTGAATTAAAGGCCAAAAATCAACAAAGGACAACAAAAAAAAAACTTTTGATAGGAAATCGATGTTGAAAATATGAGAGAGAAAATAATGGTTGCTCAGAATAACTAAGAATTTACCACCTCGATAGTGATGGTAACATTCATGGACGATTCAAAGGAACTCAATATTTATATAAAACATACGTGACGTGTTGTGAAATGCGGACGGAGAGCAATCTTGTTAGATTTAAAATGAACTTCACAGTGAAGAAAACATGTTGCTCAATCTTCGATTAGCCTTCTATCTTTTGTTATTGTCTATTCCATTCTCCTCTTATTTGGTTTGATGACACATTTCTCATTTATGCGGTATAATTACCCAAGTACGTTTTATGCCCGAGTCCGTTGCGAAAAACGTGGTTATCCGATTGCATGCAAATTTGGAGTGAAACACATCTCGTGGTGCACCGGCCGGGAATCGAACCCGACCCGCCTGCGTAGCAGGCGAGCATTCTACCACTTCTAAAATTTTTCGAAATATGAGAGAAAGCTTGCTGTCGTTTGGTATAGTTCGCAGTTTGTAGTTTCAAGAACAAACGCTTTTTTCCTGAAAAAGAGATATTGACGTTCAGGTTTAGTTTCCATGACGTGGCTTTCGCACATATTTAATGCAGACGAATACATACAAAACGTGTTCTCACATGCTAATATAACGACGATGAAGAGGAGACGAGGCTAATTCTACCATATTATTCATTTATGGGAATATTCGGCTATCTCTTTTCAGCTTCTCCCTACATAGGTTAAGGTGTTTATTCACCAAAGGCAGGGCAGGCCTTCCTAGAAACCTTCTACTGCAGCTGTGCACTAGTAAGTGGCGAATTTCCGCTCAATAGAACCACATACAATGTCTGTGATTTCACGACCAATTAACTTCGATGCCCTTTTCACTTCGCCTTCCGGGCGTTGCCGCTTTGTTCGATGCTGAAGATCTGCAGGTTTTTATTTCTTTTTGCGCAGCACGGCTGGCTGACTCTTTATCCAAAGCTACTTCCCAGAGCAATTGGCGTCTGGATCTCACAGAGGCTTGTCCCTAAACATCCGCTTAACCTTGTTAAGGACAAGGGTAACTGCTGGCACACAATTTGTGGAACGCTCTGGCCTTTGTGCCTTTCCGAGAAAGATTTAATAACGAGCCAATCAAGTTACACATCTTGCTAAACCACTAGGTTGTTGCAGAATCGTTGTCGGATCTTGAGAGTACATAGAGTTAGGTTTATAACACTCGGATAGGACAGCTTTGTAATTCGTGCGAGTAATCGTTCGAATCACCACACATGTCACAGTCCCCGTCATGTGCATGCCGACAAAGTGCTTCGGCAAAACCCTCGGCAATCCGATCTGCACTTTCAGTAAACGTACTAAAGGGAGAAGGCTACAAACCGCTTGTTTTGTTGTGCGATTTGACGCAGCTTTCAAAAGCACACCCCGCATTTTTACCGTAGTAAAAATTGTCGTTTCCGCACTTGAACACAATACAGAAGTACTACAGTGTTGAAAATTACGTTTGTGTTTTCCATTATACCTTTTTTCGCTATTGGAATGGGATTATGCTTGATGTAGACGAGGCTGCTGTAGGAGTTTGGCTTAGTTCCCACTGACTGAAATCTGACCAAAACCAAGGGAAATTACGCGCTGCAATGTTTTTTTTTATTTTGCAGTGCGATTTTTCACCTTCGAAAGGTCTCCCTTAGCCGCAATTTACGACTAAGGAGGACCCTTCGAAATAGCATTGCCAAATACGACTCGTAAACGCAATTTCCGAGGCCATCATGACCTTGCTCTTAATTGAATAGCTCTCAATTTTTATTCCAGCGCTTCTCATTAGCGATTTCGGAATACGAAATGAGTATCCATTATCTATGGTTCAACTGCTGCTTGCGAGAGATTATTAGTGCTTCCGTGTTCTTCTATAGTCGCTCACACGTTACATTTTATTGGAAGCGTTGATCTTTTCTGAATTGTTTGTCTTGTAGCCTTAGTTGACCAGTGGGCGCTCACCTTGAGAACGCTGGATACGTAGCTGTTGATTCCTGAAGTTTAAGTATGTATCGTGCCACCATGTAGGCTGCCGATTATGAGGTCGTCTTTGGAGTAGAGATTGCCATCCTATTTTTGCCGTATTCCATAGTCCATCGCTGCATTTCATAACATGCATGAGACGCTCGAAGCTTCGACTCATACTCTGACAACTATGGGGCAGCAATGTTGTCCAGACAGTGTAGCACGTCGAGCACTAAGTCCTAGCAGCATCTCCTGCCAGCTGCTGTCACGCTCCCCTCGAATGTTGCCATCGTTCCTCAATTGCTGCTAAAAGGAACGAAGCTTGAACACCAACTTAGAGCAGATGCGAACAATAACTGAGACCTGCTGGGCTTCCGCTTCTGGAAGAACGATCGCCTCACCTCATTCATCCACAATGCTTATGAAAACACTACTACCTTCAGGCTTGTGAACTTGCTTGTTCAAGATGGGACTCAATTAAGTGGGGTATCGTCGCTGCGTTAATTACCTTATTTGCGGCCACCATCGCAGAGCGAAAGTTTTATTGGCAACAGCATAATGCTTCATTGCTTCCACGGTTTCATTTGACGTAATGAAAAGAGGAGGAGGAAGAGGTGGCCGAGCGCAGCTTTTTTAACGTCTTGCTATCGTGTTCCTTTACTGTCCATGCTGAGTATACCAATACATTCAGTTTGCCAAGCTAGGTGGATCTGGAATGTTACCTTCTAGCTAGTTGAAAATAGTAGATATTCTTGAGTAGTCGGCAACAAATCTGAGCATACAGAAGGTCTCTCCTGCTAAGTGTTACTACTTTGCACATAAGTATATGCGTTGATATTCTGCCCTTCGATTCTTTTTGTAGGAATGGGACAAATTTTTCGAAACCATTTTGTACTTGCTAACTATCTTCTGACGTCAATTTTGACGCTTTTACGAGCCGTTGTCGTCATCATGGCCAGGAAGTGGGCCGCTCTGATTCCCATCTATGAAAATAGTGAATGGCATTACGATATTGTTGCGGTACACAAATTTTTGTTCTTTGAAAGGGAGCAGCCACGGTAATTCTCGGTATCTGCTGTAATTCTAGGTTCAGTTCTATAGTAAGAAAGAACGTGGTTGTCCATTTTATTGACTGCAGACAACTCATCCGATTAAAACCTAGAGCCACATTTGATCACTTATGGCTTGGAGTACTGATAGTGATCTGGGCGGAGCAACTTTTTAGATTTATTAGGACCATTCTTCAAAGCTCAAAGCATTCTAAATTTCGGACATGAACCTATCGTAGTTGCTACCTTTGATGCTTCTTCTTGCCAAACCTTGAATGGAACGAGACAGCACTACTTCTTTCCACGTAACGTCTCTAGAGGAGTGGTCAGTAATAGGAGAATTCTGCCTCATGAAGCAGTGTACTGTGGACACCCAGACGCGTACGTAAACGTATGTAAACAAGACGTTTCGCCCATTGGCACTCACTTCCGATTTTGCATCCAATCTCGGAGTCCACGCTCAACAACACTGTTTGTTTAGCGTAAACGGAGCAAACGAATCAGTTTTCGGAGAGTCAGCAATTTCTTCATTGGCTCACTGCTGTTTGGAAAGATTTATTGCTTCAGCCCCGCCCATCTTTAAAGAAAAAATCTCGATTTCATCCAGGTTCCGGGCAAACTCTTCTGACTAAGTTTCGAGTTGCGAATACATCTTGAACAAGAATGATTATGAAGATTTCGTTCTTCGATCGAATATTGGACGGATCAATCTATAATTCTGTAGTTACAATCCAACATAGAATACTTCTAGAGGCATAGACGCATTTAATCCCCCCCCCCTTTTTTTTTTTAAGGCAGCACCAACGGAAATTTTCGTCTCTGAGGTTTTGATCGCTTTGGAACCTTACTGATTGTCTCAAAAGTTCTACGAAGACAAAAGCATGGAAAATTAAACCGTTACTACGACATAACCCTGGAAACCCAGGTTACCTTGGATCAGTCGGATCGGTGTGGAGTCGTTCGTTCTAGTTGTGGCAGCTGCGAACCGTCGGTGCCAGCTGATATGGTTGGCAGTCATATCCTTTATTGTTGTTTTGCAGCTTTTTCATTGTGCTTAGTTTGCTTTGCATTGCTTAGAACAATGGATTTTCTAGTAGTTATTTTTTAAGGAATCTACTCGTTCAGGCTTTACAGCTGATTTTTTCTAGTATCTCATTTTCGATTCTTTGAAGTCTTTTTTGGATCGTTTTAGAATTCGTTTTTTATTTCAGCGACATCTTGATTTCTCAGTCCACCTTTCTCAAAATTCATTCTCTTTAGTCAACTTCGGAAACACCGCAAAACAGTGATAAAATACTGATTTGTCGAGCAAAACAGCTGACAAAAGGGGCGGCGGTATCGACTTTTTTCGGATCGGTCGGCACTAGGCAGACCGCGCAACTCCGCCCACCCAACTCGGGAGCGATGGGTTAAGAGGTCCAAGAAAACGGAGATTTTGATGGTTTCTGTTTTCAGCACTATTACACTGAGCAGCGCACGCGATTAGCCCCAATTATCCCAAAATCTCGAGGTCAGAAATTTCCGTGGGTGCTGCCTTGAAACCTATTCAGCCAACTACGCCCCGCTTAGAGAGCTAGCGCAGGGCCATCCCATTCAGTTTTTTTTTTTTTCAGATAACCACATTTTCGACCGTGCAATGTTATTTGCATTATTTATTCTTTTCGCGAATTCACTTGGATAGATTTATTCATGAAAACTCTCGGGAATTTTCTAAAGAAACAGGAAGTTTTCTTTTTGTTCCCCTTCTCTACTTGGTGTTTTGAAAACGTTACACAGGACTTGAGCCAATAATAATGTTGACAAAATTTTTATCTTTTTCACTGTAGTACTCTTCTTTTTTTCTTTTTGTGGATCTGATAACTCTTAATTAACAAGTTCTACTGTAGTACTCGTACAATCCTTCACCGAGTTTCCACTTAAGCATGCTGACAAAAAAATTTCACTAGTCGTGCTGGATTTGCTCAGGTTATTCGTCCAAATCCAAATAGGTGTTATGTATGTGTAGGTGAGTAACTCTGCACTACTACTTCCACTCTTTCCACTCTCACAATCCAGGAACTTGATCGAACCTGCCAAAAAATGAGTCTCCACGACCCGCCGGCCTGACATATTCCATGCATGGTTGATTACACGATTTTCTAGCTGTTTGCGGCCAGAATCCAACACGGCTTTCGCCAGGATGTGGTGTGCTCAAGGTATACTCGTGCATGATTTGTGGATAATCCTTTTGACAGCTGTTTTTTCCTGTTCCTCTCTTTACCCAAGTTCGCCCATATTGGTGTGCCTTGAATGAATGAGGAAACCCATCGTAAATATGTAGTCTACGTTTGCGGCCACATTTCTTATACATGCATTGTAAGGTCTTGTCTTCAACGAGGAAACGGAATCTAATACATACTTCATTACTCTTTTGCCTTCCTTTCCCGTCAAAACTATTTGCATTACTATTATATTTGCATTTTCAAAAACCCTTGAATTAGTAACCCTTTCCACGGTTTTTCCTGAGAAGTCATAATGCCAGCACCCTCATTCGAAAATACATGTCTCTGCCATGGAATTGTTCGAGGCGCTTTACTTATTGTATTAGCACTTTTAAAAACACCTGGGAAGATTTAAATCCGGACGTTTATTATTCCGATTTCCGTAATATGTATGTAGGGAAGCGTTTCAATGCAATTTTTTCCTGGTTATCACAATTAAAATAAACTTTTATCTGAATGATAAGGGGGTGGTCATGATGAAGCAAAACGGAGCGTGTCGGGTCGAAGCGACTAGTTTAATATTAGGTCGTCAAGTATGAAATGTCTGATTTTTTGAGTGGTCAGTTTGACGGCTGATATCTTCGGGGTTATCGCAGATCCACTCTCATCTTTCTTTCCATTATGAAGGTACAATCTCCGCCTCTCGAAATCACCTATATAATTTTTGATCAACTTTAAAATTTTTGTCTGAGAGGAACTTTTGTGAAACTACTCAAAGACAAAAAATCGTATCATTTCGGAGTAAGGGTTCCATCGCGGAGCCTGCAAAGCAAGGACAATTTGAAATACCCAAGAAATGTTTGGAGAGGGACTGGCTAATAAAGGAACGGGACACCGATGTCTCGAGAAATTTCTTCCCTGTGATATAAACCTGAAAAGTGAGCGTTGTGATGAACTTGGATTACGATGAACTGGAAGCTGCGGCTTAAGCGGATAGGAGTGAAACTATGCCTGTGTATGCAGCAAGGTTCGGCGTTCGTAACCCTATATTAGTCAGGTGTTCAGGGCAATATGACAAGGTAAAGTGGTACGATGAATGAATTTTCCGCAGTTTGATCCCCAAAAACTGGTGCCATTTTTGGCCATTTTCTGCAAAGATGCTCTGCGTAGGCCAGGGGAACAAAAAGGGAAATAACCTGCCATTCAATGTACTGGCCGAACCTTGCTCTACTTGACCACAACTTCTCCCAAGTATTGGTGTACTTCTTGGTAGAGAAAATGTTCCACTTTCAACATGATGTTGGAAATGCCCTTCGCCAACTTATTGCCACTTGCATCCCAGCCTTCCAAGCTGTTGGCGCAACCATGCTACCGCTAAAACGGGAAGGCTGTGCCGGTAGCACAGGGACATATTTGGATTGCTCGCACCTCATCTTGTTGGAGAAACATTACTCGAAACTGTTTCATTCAAAATCAGACATTTCATACTTGACGACCTAAAGGGCTTTTTACAGTTTTTAGCAAGTTGCGACGCGACGCGGCGCGAGAAACCACTCGCTGCGAGCTGAATTCTCGCATTTCAACTCGCGCAAGGGTTGCGGCAAATGTCGCAGGTTGCCGCAATTAAAGGACTGGAATTGCTTCATTAGCATAATTTGACACGAAAGAAACAGTTTTTCCTAAGTAAAATAGTGAAATAACTGTCACGAGAGGTGAGGACAACTTTTATGAAAGAAATCACTTAGAAAAAACAAACATCAAACAAGAAAAACGTTCAAAATGCATGAAACTGCGAAGAACAACTGAACAACTGATTTGACGCGTTGCCGCAGCGGCAAAGAATGCCCCCGAGCATTCCTTGCTGCAGCCCGCAGTGCGAGCTCGCAAAATGACGCGCCGCGGGAAAAAGTGTACAAGGACCCCCTTGCGGCATTTGACGCAGCGAGCTCGCGCCAGCTCGCACTGCGTTGCCGCGCCCTATGCTTAAGCATAGGACGCGGTGAGACGCGTTAAAACTGTAAAAACCCCTTAATAATTCCTGTCCCCGCATTTCGCGATCGACTCGAACTCACCCACACGCGATTAAACCATACTGCACACACACACTTTGAATGTGAGTGAGGACGAGTTGACGCCGAAGGGCGGGAAGTCACTGCCTTATTTTACATCATAGTGACCCACACCCGAATGATAAGGGTTTTAGCACATTCACGACAATGTGCTCAACCGGTTGAGCACGCAAGGTACGACGTGTGGGACCGCGTGCTCAACCGGGTGAGCGCGCCCTTTTCACAGTTATATTTTTGCGAAGCAATCCCAATGAGCAAACTCCTGTACAGTGGTATACTAAGAAATGTTCAAGCGATCCATACACGCGATGGGCAGAGCAGATATCCTCTCGTACTTCTTTGATGCGCGGTTGAAACGGACAAGTAAAAGAACAATTTATATGAAGATCCACCTACTTACTTACTACCTTTTCTGCAGGTGAACTTCTTGAATTAGCTTCAAGCTCGTGCATATTCGCGTTTTGGTTTGTCTCAAATCCACGCATTTTCGGAGTATTATGCAGCAGAGGAAAAATTCCTACCACGTGGGACCAGGTGCTCAAGCGGTTGAGCACGGGTCCTACTTGTGCAAAAGCGCGTGTGTCCCACGTGACACACCCTACCAAAAGCGTAAGGTCGCGAATGTGTTAAACGTTAGACTGTTTCGTGAAAGCCGTCTCAATCTCCATCATCCAGTCCCTGAACTAACATTTCTTAATCTTTTGCACCTTCACTGGAGCAACGGAATATCTTGCTTGTCAAGGCACAATTTAATCGGTACGCGGAAGTGATTCCTTCTTTCATCAAACCCATTTCATGGCCTTCCGACATGGCGAACTTCGATGAACAGTTATAATATTTAAAACATTTATGGTATTCATTCAGCTTGGTTCCACCCAAAAGATTTTCATCCACTTTGTGGGATGTCAGTTTTCCAGAACATAGTTAGTATTGGTCATTTTATTGCCTAAACACCACATAGATAGTTTGTTTTATAGCCATGTCACACTATATGTTTCGTCTTGGTTTTCGGTTTTTCCACTTATCGCCACCTTTGCTTCCTGGATGTCGTTCCTCTAGAATAGCGCTGTGCGTTAGAAAAACTTCAGAACTTCGTTATAACTCACAGCCCTGGCCTGGACCTTTAGCTGATTATGCGAGCCATGCTATTTGCGTGCTTGTTTGCTAGAGGGAGTTCATTTTCACTCTTCCCATATTCTGCGTTCTAATGTTCTGTTTTCTGGACGCTCATGAGAGGGAATTCTATGCCACTACACATTCTCGTTGTCAATTTGTTAAAGACTGTTAGCATTCATTGAATTCATTGAATATTGACTTTGTTACTTATTTATCCATTTGCTAACTAGGTTTCCTATAAAAATCACCGCTGGCTGGTCATTTATGAGAATCAGTAGCATAAAAGACTAGGTACGTATATATGTGCATGTGTACAAACATGATTGTGGTAGTTTTACTTTATTTATACATCACATGAATGTGCTAAATGTAGGAAGTCAGCAAAGTATAGTAAAACTTAAGGAAAGAAGCTGCAAGGGCCGAAGCCCCCCTTCTTCCCGCTATGGGAGAAAGAGTTCACTTATCATAGTTATTGTAGAGGAAGAGCAGATTTAGTATAGGCCACTGTGGTGGAAGCTGCGTAAAAAATTATCCTGAGCATACGTGGTATTTACGATTTTGACAGCATTATTTTCAAAAAACTGGAGAAGTGTTGAGGAAACATGATTAAGTGGTAGTGGAAGAGTAACAGTACTACTGGAAAATATTCAATTGGAGCTGAAGGGAATTTATGAATGAGAATCGACCCGAGAAAAATGAATTTTTTTTTGAGTTTTCAACATTTATTTTCAGAAATATCAGGACTCGACTGCAAAACTCTGATGTGAGAACAAGTAAGCACAATGTATTGACTTCAAAGGAAAATTCACTTCATGCATGATTGCATATTGTTATCAGAACTGCGTGCCAAATTTCTGAAAAAATGCAGACGCGCAAAAGTAGGGCCCGCGCCGCGCCCCGTCTTGGGCGCAGAAGTGAACCTTTTTCGAATATCAGGTTGCGAGGAAATAGAGGAAGACTTGCTCTTTCCAAAAATATCCAAACCTCCTTAATTGCTTTTGAACGCACGTCGAAATTTTTGCACCAAGTTGGGCTATTTTCGAACTTTGAGTGGATTTTTCAGGATTCGTTGAAATCCTTTTCCGGAATTGCCAACGTGTTCAGTTGACGATTCTGCGTCCATTGATACCTTGATGCAGGATGGAAGTTCGCTGGGAAGCTCGGAATGCCGGTTGGTGAGAACGCTATAACAGGCATTCTCATCGCCAAAACGAGAAAGTACAGAGAGTGAAGAGACGCAGACAAGGGCAAATGAGAACGCCGTTATAGCGTTCTCACCAGTCGCCATTCCGAGCTTGCCAGCGAACCTCCATCCTGCATCCAGGTATCAATCGACGCAGAATCGTCAACTGAACACGTTGGCAATTCCGGAAAAGGATTTCAACGAATCCTGAAAAATCCACTCAAAGTTCGAAAATAGCCCAACTTGGTGCAAAAATTTCGACGTGCGTTCAAAAGCAATTAAGGAGGTTTGGATATTTTTGGAAAGAGCAAATCTTCCTCTATTTCCTAGCAACCTGACATTTGAAAAAGGTTCACTTCTGCGCCCAAGACGGGGCGCGGCGCGGGCCCTACTTTCGCGCATCTTCATTTTTTCAGAAATTTGGCACGCAGTTCTGATAACAATATGCAATCTATGCATGAAAGGAATTTTCCTTTGAAGTCAGTACATTGTGCTTACTTGTTCTCACATTAGAGTTCTGCAGCCGGGTCCCGGATATTTCTGAAAATAAAGGTTGAAAATTTAAAAAAAATTCATTTTTTCTCGGATCGATTCTCATTCATAAATTCCCTTCAGCTCCAATCTCTGAATTTTTCCAGTAGTACTTGTTTACTCCACCACTTAATCATGTTTCCTCAAGGCTTCTCCAGTTTTTAGAAAATAATGCTGTCAAGATCGTAAAAACCACGAATGTTCAGGATAATTTTCTTCACTCAGCTTCCATCACAGTGGCCAATACTGAATCTTTTCCAGTAGTACTTCTCTTCCTCTGCCGCGGGCAAGCGTGGTTCCATAAGTTTCCAGCATTCCGTTTTTCTAGTCCCGCATAGAATACGTGACCCCAGCAGCCTCACATATGCGAAAGCATACTCTTCTACCCTAACACATTTCTATGATTTCCATATTTTTCCAATTTTTAGGTACAAATATATCCTATTATATTTTTTACCCCCCCCCCCC
>JARK01000075.1:19699-42473 GCA_000688135.1 Ancylostoma ceylanicum
TCGCTGGACCTCGCCGTAGACTGATGTGCCCTGCGGTATTTTCGCACCTCTTGGATGCGACTGCATCTGAAAATAGGAAGGGAGGATTTATAAATGGAAAGTTGAAAAAAATGAGGTTTTACTGTGTCGACGAAGTATGGAATGAAATTCGATTCTCAGAGTTTTTTCAGTGTTGTTAGAAGATCTCACGGATAGGAGCTGGACTACAAAACTTTTGAAGTGAGCAGTGCTTCAGCTATTGGTAATGTTGAAATTTACTATGAAAAACTCCTACCCGTAAGATTCTCTAACAACAAGCTGATAAAGTCTGGAAATATGTTTGCTCGACAAGAATGGGTTTCATTCCACAACTGTCGAAAAAACAAAACCTTAGTTTTTTCCTCAACTATTATTCAACTTTCAACTTTCAACTATTTCTCAACACTTCCTTCATATTTTCAGATGCAGTCGCATCCAAGAGGTGCGAAAATACCGCAGGGCACATCAGTCCACGGCGAGGTCCAGCGACCCATCCTCGAGCGAAAGCGAGGCCGCGATTATAGCCTGCCAGGGATACGGGGAGAGGGGAAAATGGCGCAGGGGAACAATGGCTATTGCCGTTGCATAAGGTTAAAGAAACCATAATGAATGACAAATTGTGAATTCGCTGGTTATCTCTTCCAAAAAAATTCACTTTAACATCGGAAATACCATTTTTCAACGATGAGAAGGTACTTTTTCTCTAAATCGCATCCACATGCGACTAAAACCACAATCGCAGTGAGGAGGTTTCGACATAGTTGGAAAAAACTTCACTCGAAGACCTCACTCATCGATTTCCCTTCAAAACAGCTGAAGATGTGGAAATTATAGCTGAAATTGATGAAATTAGTATTCTGGTTCATACCCTGGTCATATGAGGTACCGTTCTTGTCCTCATTTTCTCCCAAACCTGAAAAAATCATTTATAGTGCACTGTAACAACTTCATCACTAAAATGAGGAACTAACGGGCTTCATTCCAGCAAAATTACCAACAGCAAAATTAAAATTACAACTGGGAGAGGCTGAAATCAGCGAGTCTCTCTTAATTGTATCCCTAGGTGATCTTTCTACACGATCAACAAAAACTTTCGAATTTTCAACTTATAAGCATACCACCGGATAGATTGGATCATCCCGATTCCTAATATCAACTCCATTTTGAAAATGGTCAAAATTGAAGAGAGTTATGGAGATGCGACGAAAAAAACGCGAAATCGCAGACATCGCGCAGTTTCATCAAGCGACACCGTTGGTATTGTAAGCCTCATGTCCGAAATCGACATTGGTTCTGTATGTGGTTCTGTGCATTGGAAAGAGCAACTTTCGCCTGAAATGGCTCTTTTTACTCAGGTTCGCTTCAGCTATGAGTTGGCAACCAGTTCGTCCTTTATAAAAGTAAACAACACTGCCGAAACATGTGTCCATGTCACCTTTGTTCAATGGTTTTGCATTTGAGGGACCTCCTAGTTTTCAGAGCCAAGTTACTCAGTGGTTCCACTTTTTCGGAGATATTGCATGGCGCTTTTGTTGGTAAGCGTACTCATCACCATAAGTGCCACTTGTGCGTGGAGGAACGGCAATTTCGGAGTTCATCTGCCAAATGTTCCATGGTGGGGCAAAGATCATAGTGATGGCGTGTGCTAAGCGATATTGGGCTGGCTCGACCTATGTTCGACTGTTTTTGCATCCGAGAGACTCTGAATTCTTAGGCAACAGGCTATATATCTCAGAAAGAGAAAAGGTAGGGAGGTTACCCACCCTTCTGCAGTGGTTGCTCAGATTCAGGAGAGCCTACATTCTGGGTGTGATCCAAATTTGGTAGAAGATGGAAAAGCCCACTTCACAAATGAATTGGACGGCTATCTCCGATCTAGTGGATCTAAGTTTTCTAGACCCCTCTCCTCTCACATCTTTCGGCCATCGTTGCAGGTTAACTAAGAAAAAAAAAGAAAAAAAAAAAACAAAATAGCTAATTTATACAGTACTGGCCAAAAAGATATCACCTTTTGAACTTTTGTTCATAACTTCATTCTAAGTGAAGCTTGAGATCTCTAATTTTGGGAGTTACTGCAACAACTCATTACTAATAAATCAAGCTACTAAGTTCCTTACCGCGCCTGCAAGTTTTTATAAGAAAAAATTTTTTTACGCGAAAAGCCAAAACTCTTGATTTCGCACCACTTACACTCAACTGCTGTGCGACCTCCACCAGTAGAGTATTTACCAAAATCGAATCTCTTTCAGCGAATGGAGTCATATCCAACTGATTTCCAGTCGGCTGGGGCCGAATCCTGAAACCTCTGGAGCTCAGATGACGTTACCTTGGAATTGACCTCCTTCAGCAGTTTCAGCCAATCTGGACCGCAAGTACGGCCGTGTTTTGAGCTGGATCTTGTTCTGCTTGATGCTCTTGCTCAAGCAAAAAGAGAACGCTTGCACTGGGGCTCGCAGGATGCTCAACCTCTCCAAGTATCCGAGCCGGACATTCGGTCGCCAGTGGCGCACATCGTCGGCTTCATGCTTTGCATTTTTATTTCGGGCAAGAATGGAAATATGATGAGGGGATTTTTATCTGAACTGATGCGTATGATTTTCTAGAATACGGCATGGAGATATAGCACCCATCAAGTCTCGAATTAGGCAAGTTATGGTACGCAAAAATGCCTCGGTCTTCACCACATGTCAGAGGAGTAAGACATCGTGCTCTATTTCTACGAAACCTGGCAGAGTGAGGCTAAAATCGGTCGGGTGGCTCAAAAAATGCATATGTAAGATCATGCTTCTCATGCTAAAGGTCGAATCTGGAGAATAGAGCACGGAAGCTCACAGCCCCTCACATGTAGTTGCTGGGGTTCATTTTGAGCCCTCGTAGCTCATCAATTTCAGATAGCTTCAGATGTCAGCGTCTACCCAGACATTCTAGCAACCATGTCGGTTATCCAGAAGCAACGAAGCACTCATGGACTTATCTTTCTCCATCGAAATAAAAATGCAAAACTTGAAACTCGTAAGGTGCCCCCATGGTGACCATATGTCCGGCTGGAGTATCTGGATTGGCTAAGCATTCAGCGAGCACCAGTAAAAGCACACTCTTTCTGCTCAAGCTAGAGCGTCATGTAGAACAACATCCATCTCAAAATTGGGCCGTAATTGAGATAAAGAATGGCTGAAACTGCTGGAAAAGGTCAGTTCCATGGTGATGTCAACTGAGCTCCGTAAATGTCAGGATTCCTCCTCAACTTGCCGAAATTAAGTTGGATATGAATCCATTTGCTGGGGAAAGCTCGATTATGGTGGAAATTACAGTGCCGGAAGTCGCACAGTAGTTGAATGTGAGTAGTGAAAAACCAAGGATTTTGACCTCTCTGAGAAAAAAATTTTTATTATAAAAATTTGCAGGTGCAGTGAGGATGTTAGTAGGTCTATCTATCAACAAGGAATAGTAACATTACCTGCCAAAATTAGAAATTTCAAGCTTCACTTCGAATGAAGTTATGAACAAAAGTTCAGAAGGTGATATCTTTTTGGCCAGTACTGTACCTTGTTCCTCCCACTGTAAGGAAATTAGATAAGAATATGGGGTTCACCGGAAATACATGTACAAAAACATCAAAAACAGCACGAGTAACTAACATACTGCTTTGTAGGTTCTTGTGCAGCTAGTCCTGTTCGTCCTTTCGTTCTTCTTGCTACTTTGTGTGCCTTGGCTTGCTTTTCTGACACCTTGGCCTATTTTTGGGTTTTTATGACTTCCATTACTCTTCTAATCATTTTTTAAACCTATTTTAACATTTTGAAACCTTTTCACTAATCCCTCACGTTAGTCGTTCCTCTCATCTACCGATGAGCCTCAAGAGGACCGACTAGTGGAAATGGTTCGTCTAGAAAAAGGCTAAACGAACCATTTGTGCTAATTCCTCTCACCATTACTATTTTTTCAACATTTTATTTTATTGTACGTTCTCAAACTTGGGTAATTGAACCCCATTGATGGAACACCGAACTCCAAACTCCTTTTGAGATATTTTTTTCCATGACGCACTCCCTTTGAGATATTTTTCCATGACTTCCGGAATCGACGTTTCCTCCCATCTTTCGTAAATTCCCTTGTGCGTGAATCGTTCATTGAGCTATTTCCTTAGCTGAGATGTACTTATGCATGTTTTCCCACCGATTTGGTCTTTGCTACGGTAAGCAAATGAATTATGAGCGTAGATAGAGTGGTCATCCGCGAAAAGACCATGCTTTTCCCATGGAGCGAGGGTGAGCGCTGCATCTATTATGTGAGATGGCATCCTCCTTCCTGAAGCAGCCTGATTTAGGAGGAATTGGCTGCGGATGTTATGCTTAGTAGTGTCCAATAAAGGATAGTAGAATTCGTCGTTTGATACCCAATTCTAGATAATTTTAGTTTTTGTTTCCTTTAATTTTTCAAAATGATGAGGACCAATTTCGTTTTAGTGCATAGTGAACGACGACGAGATTACATAACTGTTAGAAATTAGAATTACTAAAAGAGAAAATTCCAAGATATTGTGGGGAAAAGTGAAAACAGTCATTCGAAAGAGTGAAAATAATTAGTTAGTAAGCATTTAATGCCAATGTTATCTTTTTCAATGGGGCACTTCGACTGCAGACCATATGAGTAAATAGATAAATAAATAAATAAATAAATAAATAAATAAATAAATAAATAAATAAATAAATAAATAAATAAATGAATGAATAAATGGGCAAATACGTATTTATTACAGCGATGACACCCAGCACGTTTTGAAGAACGGAACCACAGTTTGTAATTTCCAGGATGAGTGGTCCCACCGCTTGATCTGCCCCGTGTTGTTTCATATGGCTCCAGAAGCCCGGCAGTACGATTGCAATCAGTTTCGCGAGCTCCTGCCATTTTTCACTCGTTTATTTGCCAGCCACAGACTCACATTGGTGATGTGCGCGTGAGGGTCGGCTGTTAATTCTCCTAAATAGACCGAGGACATCCATCCGGGGCTGCTCGGGTCGACTTAATTAAACGGAAACTTTGATCGCCTGCTCTGTTATCGCTCCATTTCGTGAAGCGCTATTATTGCTACGCTCTGATGGTTGAGTTTGGAAGTAGCGTCTCTTGTTTTAAATCCTTTCTGTGGACAATCCTCTGCTTTAGAGGAAATAGTTTCGAGTCCTCGCATCTCTTACTAGACTCGCTCCTTCGTAAGTATTCATACTTGTTACTAAGTTGAAGCAGTGCGTTCCCGCTGCTGATATGTTACGGGGTTTGTACGGGTTATGGTGAATCTTCGGGATGTGCCGAAATCTCAAGTACAAATTTTCCCGTGACGGCTGCCTTTAGGGCTCCTATTTTGAGCAAGAGCTAGTTGGTAAAAGTGGTCTGGAAGCTCAAGTTGAAATAACTGTTGCTAGGTTATGGGCCAAACCCTGATAACTGCGAACCATTGTGTTGTTTTTAGGTCTACATGTGAGTTTTTCTGCGGTTTTTGGCCATTGCGGTCAGATTTACAGTTCTAGCAGGATATAGCACACCCCGTGATATATCCGGTTAGTAAACTAAATAAAAAGTTAAATAAAATATGCGAAATGTTAGCTTTGGCGATTCATACAATGACGAATTGTCCACTATTGTCCGCAATTGCTGTGATTCCGTTTTAGAAGAAATCCAAGTGTCCTTACAGTATGAACATCCTCATCCTGACGATGAGTGGACGCGTTGATCAGCTGAGGGTGCAAAAAAGCTTGCAGTGCCTCAGTTCGAGCGCTGCCGGAACTTCTTTCGATATCCTATTAGTTCCACTTCACGCGCCATCTCAAAAAAGCTCAATCGACCTTTCTCAAAATCGAGAATGCTCCTTCAGTCCGCGGTCGTCGCTCCCGGGGATTCGTGGACGAAATCCAAACGCTCGCCTCACTCTACATAACTGTTGTTCTGCTCGTCGACTGGACTTTCCATTAGTTATGGATCCTCCGTTGTATTTCTTTCCTCTGAACATACACTGTTTCAATGTTTACTGATTTTGACTCCGAGTATGCGATACCATTTCAACGTCTTGGGTATTTTCATCCCATTGGAGGTTCTTTCGAATTTGCTCATTGTTTCGTCGTCTCCGTTGCGATGTGACAAGCAGTTAATAATTAAGTAAACAAAGTAATTTATGACTCCCCATCACGTTTTAGGTGTGACCTCTCCAAAAATCAAGACCAGCGCTCCCAACTGCTTTTGTATTGAATTTCCTAAGGTTCAATTTTTATTGTGCATAATATTTGTAATTGAAGTACGGGAACAATTCAGCACTGATAGGTGAAACTTCATCAGTTGTTGTAGCACATATGTATGGATGTATGTATGTATTGGACTGGGGAGTAAGTTTGTGTGGTTTTTTCAACCCAATATTTCGCAATGATTTCAACACTGATTGATTACATATCATGGACATTTTGTAGCTCCTGTTTTCCTCTTTACAATGATCGTAACTGTTTGCACCTTCTTTTCTACTTCTTGGAAGCGGACCTTCCTATTCGAGAAGAATAGGCCACTGGGCCACCGACTACTGTTCGACTTCAGTCATGGGTCGAATGTGGCTGAAGAAGTTAGGGATATGAATGGAGCCCACAGAGGAACCGTCGCTACTGAAATAACAGCACAGAAGTTGTCTGCCATCTCTGTACAGAGCAATTTTCGTCTTAGAGTTGCCCTTCGTTCGGGACACCCCGTTTGTGGGACATAGATAATCATCCCCCTAGGGTCGCTCCACATGTAAGCAGGAATCAGCCCTGATGCTAACCCTCAACACCATGCAAGTTTATCTAACACATTCCGTGCAGTATCGGATGTGGGCATTTCCACTCCTGCCTACTCTATTTGTCTAGAGAATTCATATACAACATAAGTTATCAAGTTCCGATTCCATGAAGTTTGATATAAGAGTTTCGGTGGCGGGCTACAATTTGAGTGGTCTCAAACAACGCAGTTTTTTTTACAAAAAAGTAGATATGGAGCTGAGAAACAGGCTTGTCTCTAGCAGCTTTGATAGAGGAGGAAAAGATCTACATTCAACAGTCATTTAGTGCGATTGATTCTGCTTCTGGAAATTTGTGGTTTTTCTCCTCATGGGAAAGCGCGCGAATTTATTCCTCAACCCAATACATAGCACATGCGAAGCACGCCCGTCCTATATAGAATCTCTGCCCTTACAGAATTCAGAGGAATCGGAGAAACAGAAAGAACTTTCCCTCCTTTGAACGTATCCATCGCAAAGTTCGAGAACACTGGAGGTTTTCGCAAACTCGTTCGAGCCGTTTTTGGTTAAGCGCGGTGAATCAGACGCTCTGTCTAGTTCTGCACTCAGCCTGAGTGCGCGAGATTCGCCGTGATCCTCCTTTTGGCCGTCGATCCGCTCGTGTTCTTTGCCTCACGCGACTAAATGGCGATGAATGAGAGGATTTCGTCCGCGGACGAACTGGCTAAAAACAATGCTTGTTTTGTGTTCCCCTATTCACAAACAAATGGAACGACGAGACCGAACAGTGGTTTACCTCGTCGTGTCTCTCCCGCGGACGGCCCTTTATGAGCCTGCACTTCGCGGCCCGATACGGCTCGCCTTGGATGTCCTCTTTCCTTGTAATCCAGTGATTTATGATGCCATACTCCTTCCCGTGTCTTGTATCTCTGCCGCATAAAATTTTATAGGCAGGCTGTTCGCAAGTAAATGCTCCGTCCTCTCGAACGCTCGCAGGAGTGAGTTTCCCTCGCATGAAATACGTTGTACCCGAAGCAAGGATTAGGATCTTCTACAACGAAATCCTGCTTGGAATGATTAAGGGCGAGGGGGCGTCGTTCGACTGGAAGAACCCTCCAGACTCGGATCAGCGGTAAGACGCCTATTTGTCATCCAGCGATGTTCCCGGCTCGGGAATGATATTTTGGCGTGGATCAAAGGATTTGTTCGCGGTGTTCGCTGCTGCGTCGTTGTGGAGAACGAGCTGCTGTAGTTCTTGCAAGGTAGAAGTTGTCCTGAGCACGGTTGAGGTGGCGGAGCTGGTGATTTCTCGCCCGATGCAGCCAAACCAGAAAAGAAGAAAGAATCCGTTTGCAGCAACCTTGTGAAGTTGGGAATGTTGGACGAAGGCGAACTGAAATCGTATAAATTGAGGAGAAAACGCGCGAGGGCTGTAACAGTACTCAGCAGAGGGTGGGATCAAGAAGCTAACAAAGTCTGGTTCACAGATAATTCGCAGGATTGACGGAGGATGTCCTTGCTCTCACTGCCGAAGAATTTCACTTGTTTGTTGCCAATCTGATTGCATGCTTTGATTCAGCGAGAGAAAGCATCATACTTTCGTTTTTGAAGCAGTATAGACGATTTATGTAAATTCATCACAGAGTCAAGTATATGTCGCATCCATAGTATTATATGTTTCAAACCCAATGATAGTTGACTTTCCGTGCAAATTGTCTGTTTTTCCTGCATCTTCCACTATTCCTGCGCACTTTCTCGGCCGCTCTCTCCCTCTGGCGTCACTCCAACTATCTTCCCAAGAGCGACAGACTATAAAATTTTAAAGAAGGTACCTTTAAGTTTACGACTTCTCTGAATCCTAAAATCTACCCTTCTTTGCCAGTAGAGTCACATTCCTGTTCCAGAATTTTTCTATAAAGCAGTATGTAGTAGAAATTGCTCTGATATAAGCATACAAACCCCAGTTTAGGAGCTTTTGCTGCCCTTACTTTTTAACAGCAGGATTTTCACTACATCATTGATACACTTATACTGATGATTGTAACAATCTCTTGTATAGGAAATATTCCTGCTCTGAGCTGAAGATGGAAAATGAATGAATCCTTGCGTGTGCCAAATAAAAATGGTCGTCATTTTTGTGCTGTAGGGCGTTATACCTGAAATGGGCGGCCCGTACGGGTTCTGTGATTGGCTGATTGCGTGGGTTGGCCATTCGCCGAGCTCTATGTACTTCACCGCCCTATTCAGGTACAACGCCTCGCACTCATTTTTGTGAAAACCTATTCAAAGTACCTAACTTGTAAGACACGACGACTGCGCTTTTTTTATCGGAAGCTCCATAGGTTCAAGGAGAAAGGATTATTCATTAGGGTGCAAAGCTTTCCTAACAGAAGCTTCCTTTGGCACAAAAAAATCAGAAACTATGCCGGGATCAGAATTTGGATAGGCTGCTATTCTAACTCATCACGCAGCGAATTCTTCTGAGGGGCAGAGAGCCCGTTCTCTGCCAGAAAGGTGGCTGAAGCTCACCGATAGGGATCAATTCGTACTGAGGTGTCTATCATCGGTTTTAGAATAGGTTTTGTTTATATTTATTACATGAGGCACCTCATGTCAAAGAAAAAAATACAACAGCGTGAAGAAACCATATCAAAAGCACAACCGAGGTAAAACGACAGAAGGAAACAATGCAAATAAAAAACAATAAAATGCATAGAATTCGCTTCTGAGTAAAAAAAGAAAAAGGAACTTTAGGATTTTAGGTAGCTATTGAGGGTCCTTTTAAACAAGTGGAGATTGATAGGAATTGCTTGTTTTCTTTGACTGACAAACAAGCATTTATAGTTTTACAACCTGATATTTTTTCGCTTAACTCGAGAGGAGTTAAGATGGGAGACACTATTCTGGAGATTCAAGATCTAGGGATTTTTCGTGTTCTTTTAACCCAAGGACTATAAATTCTGAGGTTAGAGTTCCACAAATCTCTGGCAAATGAGTACAAAAATGACTCTATCCCGCATCTTCGTCTTTTACTCGGGGAGCGTTTCGCTGTGGTCGGCAGTTTGTTCCAGAACCGTTGTTTCCGTTAGTAAACATCATTAGTACTGTTACGATCGTTGTCATAACAGCCTATTAATCATATCGTTGTGGGATGATCGCCGACGATTGCAGGTCGGCGGCGACGTCGCGCACCTCACATCTGTTGCCTCAGATTANATGCGCCAAATAAAAATGGTCGTCATTTTTGTGCTGTAGGGCGTTATACCTGGAATGGGCGGCTCGTTCGGGTTCTGTGATTGGCTGAATGCGTGGATTGACCATTCGCGGAGCTCTACCGCACCACCCTATTTAGGTATAACGCCTCACACTCTCATTTTTGTGAGAACCTATTCAAAGTACCTAACTTGTGAGACACGACGACGGCGCTTCTTTTGTTGAAAGCTCCACAGGTTCAAGTGTGAAGGATGTTTTGTTAGGCTTAGGCTTTCCTAACAGAAGCTCCCCTTGGCGCAAAAAATTAGGCCAAGATAAGAATTTGGGTGAGCTGCTTATTTAACTCATCACTCAGCGAATTCTTCTAAGGGGGAACGCGTTCTCTGCTAGAAAGGTGGCGAAGGTTCATCGATACCAATGGTGGATATAACTCGGACTAAGGTGTTGTATCATCGTTTTTGAAATAGGTTTTTTTACCCACAAACAAGCATTCATAATTTTATAACCTGATATTTTTTCGCTTAAATCGAGAGGAGCTGAGATGAAAGAAAAGATAGTAGAGATTCAAGATCTAGAGATTTTCCGTGTTGCTTCATCCTAAGAATGATGAATTCTGAGGTTAGAATTCCAAAAAATGTCTCGCAAGGGGTGCAAAAATGATTCCATTCCACACCTTCATGTTTCATTATGTAAGCGATTCGCTGCGGTCAGCAGTTTGTTCCAGAACCGTTGTTTCCGTTAGTAAACATCATTAGTACTGTTACGATCATTGTCATAACAGCCCATTAATCATATCGTTGTGGGATGATCGCCGACGATTGCAGGTCGGCGGCGACGTCGCGCACCTCACATCTGTTGCCTCAGATTATCGTCGTGATTATCGACACATGTCCATCGGCGGATGTCTTTGGTTCAGACGGCGTACTGTGGGGCCATCCATGTCAAGTTTTCACGCAGATCTAAACATGGGATTGTTCGGATTCGCAGTGGACAATACACTGGTGCTCTCCATTTATGGACAGCGCTTTTTTCTGCTCCACTTGTTGAACACTCGAACTTTGAGAAACTGGAAGTCAATGGACGCAGCTCATTGCTGGATTCAGGCTTAATCCCGGTACGACAGGCTGGTCAGCTGAGCGGGCAACCCTGTTCGCCCGCATAATCGTGCTCGTGGTACACCAAGAAAAAAATTGTTCAGAGGACAGGTTGATGCAGCGACGTGGCATTTTTTCGAGGGCTGGTTTCTCCTTACGCCTTGCTTTCACCAAGTGAGGCGTGAAAATTATGAAAACAGCCCGTGAAATCAAAGTAAAATGAGCAGGTTCGTTAGCTGTGGAATGTTTTTGGTGCTGGAAATTTCTGTAACCTCTATCTTGTTAGTGGCTTGGTCTCATGGGGAATATAATCAGGCTCTATGATCCATGATACTTTTTAACCTTTTTTGTTAGATTGTCCCATAAATAATGGCCGCCTTGAAGCTGACCTGACCATGGTGCATTATTACTGTAAAAATCACAGAAACGAAGGTATGACAATGTGGTCCTAGAATGTAAATGGTGCAAGTCTTGTGCTTTCTGATCGTTCTGGAATTGTTTACCCAGCTCCTGAATTGGTGGGGTTATGATGTTTCAAATTTTCTTGGTTGCGGCCATTATTTCTCGGATAACCTAATAGCTGGGAAAATCTGATCCTCTAATAATTTCCTTCAGGAAGGCGACCACACGACTCATCGTTTCCTCAGCAAATTTCGGGATAGTGAGGTTTACCCTTCCAAGGTTTCACACCGGCAACACTCGTTCTGCCGTCGCTAGTGCTGGGCAGCCTGCTTCCGTTCCCTCAACTTACAGAGGAGGCGTGGATCTGGTCATCCCACGCGAACAGTTTGGTAGAGAGTGTGTGAAACGAAGAGACACAGACAAGGGGCGGAAGCGGTGCTTTGGCGGATCGTGATTAGAATCATTTATGAGCGTTTAGGGTTATCGAGGGAATTTGAGGGCGTTCGCGCAGCCGGCTGGTGGCCGGAGGCATTTCATTTCTGCCACAACCGCTATTGCTCCATGTCGAAGTGGCTCCAGAAACCTGTCTCACGTGAGGAGTTCCCGTCGTTTCCAGCTTTGCAAAAGTTCTGGAAGAGTAGTGAGAAAATCTTCAACAGCTCTGTCATTCCACGAGGGCACGCTTGTTTTCAGTGTTTTTTGCTCATTTGTCATCTATACCCATTGCAGTAGATATATTCCCATATATCATCCAGAATGTTCCACAGTGCTTCTGCTGGATAGCAACATTTCAGTGGTTTTTTCATTGCTCATTTCTAAAGAGCAAACAGCTCTCGTACGTGGGAGGAGCCACGCCTGCAGTTTAGCTCTATAGGGGGATTTGAGATCGTTCCCGGGATATTCCCAAGCTTCCTGCTATTTTAGGACTGGAAAGTTTCTCGAGCAAAATGTATAATACATCTTGCTACTCCTTGTCATAGCTAAGCGAGTCGACTCATTCGGTCAATTCAAGTTCATTTCTCCTGCGCATGGAACCTCATGCATCACTGAGATTACCCACGGTAAATGTGTTAACATCACACTGGATTACCATTCGCTCGCCCGGGCGTCAACACGTTTACCCAAGGTAACCTCAATGATTCATCCTGGCCCTAGAAGCTTCATAGGAAGTATGGGCAATCTCTTACATATGGGCAACAGCTGGATGCAGACAACGTCGACTGTTGATGGGTACCATGAAGAGGGTAACTTTGACTCGGTTAACACCTTTACTATGGTAATGTCAACGAAGCATTCGGGTCCAATAAGAATCGTCGACTCTTAAAACTTTGACGTCGCAACATTTCCAATAACTTTCATGAATACTGCTACTGAACTTTGGAAAAACAAAGAAAAAAAAAACTAGGGTTTTCCGTCCTGGGAATTTGAACTTGGAGTCCCACCCTCCTCGTACGAGTCTTCGTGATTTCCTACTGATTGGAAATCCGCCGTACCCATAGCTCCTCTTTTATGCTCGGATGAACCAGAGGATCTTCGGGATATTATTTTGTAGAGAATAAGTTTATGCCCACGCTTTTAACNGGGTTAACACCTTCACTATGGTAATGTCAACGAAGCATTCGGGTCCAATAAGAATCGTCGACTCTTGAGAACTTTAAGGTCGCAACATTTCCAATAACTTTCATGAATACTGCTACTGAACTTTGGAAAAACAAAGAAAAAAACTAGGGATTTCTGTCCTAGGAATTTGACCTTGGAGTCCCACCCTCCTCGTACGAGTCTTCGTGATTTCCTACTGATTGGAAATCCGCCGTACCCGTAGCTCCTCTTTTATGCTCGGATGAACCAGAGGATCTTCGGGATATTATTTTGTAGAGAATAAGTTTATGCCCACGCTTTTAACGTCATGGATGTGTGAGGGTAAGAAACTCTCAAATTATAGTGATGTGACTGCATAGTATCGCAACGCTCACTTGGAGCTCTATAGGAGATTCCGTACTGTGCGGCTCTATTTCTCTTACTATAAACATCTAAAGATATGAGATGATGCCTTTGAGGTTTTGGACAACGTAACCATTTCGTCGCGCCAGTTAGCTTCGTTAGGAGTGTTTGTGTTGTGTGTTTTGTGTTTTCCTTAGTGTTTTCCTAGATTTTTCCTCAGTCAGCATCAGCACGTTTCTGAGCATCCGCTGACGCTGTCGCACAGCTCTGATCATCATGTTTCAGGGATATCTTAAGGATAAATACCTTCCAAAACCTGCTACGCGGTATTAGGTCTGTTCCCCGAGTTGCCGTAACACGGTCATCCTCCTGTCCAGACATAGTAGTCGGGCTTAGGCTCAGTTGTAGGTCCAGCCGGTCCGCTCCTCGGTGACCAACCCCTTCGCGCCATAATTCCTCACACTTCCACTTTGCGCTGCCATGCGTGCTGCGATTCGATAATCGGGCAGTAAACCGCTCTACCGCCTTCCTGTAACGGCGTCCTGGCTCCTCGTCGTAAGCAGCTCACCATTCTTTTATTATTAGTGGCTATTAATTGCCTCGAAGTCAGTCGGGCGTCCACGGGTACGGCTCGTCATGCTCGGCGGGGGTTGTTTACCGCTGTCTCCGGTGTCGTCCACATGTACAGCAATAAGCATTCTATAGGAACCATCAATTAAGTGCGGATTATACTCGCATAATTGGCACGTTGCCAACACACTTGTGCATTTTTGCGTGCGCGACGGGCACAAACAAATTACGGTAGCGATGAAGCTGCGGCTTAAATCCATAAGATAATGAGTAGAAAAGCATGAGAAGAGAGGCTGAGGTTTTTCTGAACTACTCTATAGGTTGACGACTACAACGAGAAAATCATCGGCGTTTTCTGTTTGCAACCGATTTCGTGCTTGTTTGCTTTGTGTAATTTCACGTCGCCGCCCCATTAACTGACCGTAAACCGCGCGGTTTTGCACACAACGTGTCTCGCTACCCTACTGTAAAATGGTGTTTAAAGCTTTTACGAACCAATTTTCTATTCTCACGGTGGAACGCTTTTAGAAGTGTGGATAATTCAAAGAGCGCGAAGACAAGTCTATGAGTCTTCTATGGTTGTCGCACTTATTGTACTACAACTAGCGTTACAATCAAATCACCCATTAGAGGTATTCGAATTCGAATATTCGATCTTGAAAACTGAAGATTTGATAGTTTGAAAAAAGAGGACGATACGGCACTGGGAAAAGGATTAAGGGACTGTAGTGCTCCCTTTCTCTTGAGTATTCTGGTGTTCGAATCGGTTCCTGTCTTATATAATTGAATTTTTTGAGAATCATTAGCTTTTTATTCGCTTCTCGGTATAGTAATAATTTCACAGGTATATTAGGGAAACTCAGGAGCGCCCATATTTTACAAAAATTCACTAAAGATAATAGTTCTGGGTGTCTTTGGGGAAGTCGGAATAATAGAGTTGATGAATGCATTGGAAAGGCGATATAATCAAATTCGATTTCAAATAAGTTGAAAGGTTGGATTTCCAGAAAGAAGCGAAATGACAGACCTGAGGGGTGGAAATAAGGGGTTCATGGCTTTCTCCTTTTCGGCATTCGGATTTTTGGGATTGGGTTCAGAAATCATAATTGGATTGATTACATTATTCGGTTTTTATTCGGTCCCAATTATGGGAAGAAACCGTTTCTTTATACCTTATCCTTGTATAAGAAATGTATCAGCTACTTCCACCTCAATTTGGTACTTTCATTTACATAAAATGAGCCTATTTACCCAGAATGAGTATGTCACATAGTCTTTGGTTTTCTCATCCAAGTAGAGTACAAATATTGTTTTCCTTTCTTCCTGAAAAAGTGGGAGTAAATTGGAGGAGATGGTGTAAATTTGCTAATTAATAAGTATTTGGGGGAATATGGATTCTAAGGAAGTGTGGTTATTGACCGTTGCAGTCTGAACTGGTCAACATCCTTGCTGCACTTGTCCAGCATCTTTTCCTCCCTCAAACCTCATACCCCGCATCGGGTCGACTCCTGTTCTGCGTCATACCCATCACTCAGCTCTATTCCGTGTAGGTCACATTTCCATTTCCACTGACTCCAGTTACTTGCGGAACGGGTTGTTCCAGATCGTTGTTTTGCTATGTGCCCTCTACGGAGTGCCTCGTCTCCACTTGCGCAATCCTCCCGTTCCCTCATTTAGCCGTCTTCTGCAGCAATTAATCCCGGCTAACAATGATGAATTGTCTCCGAGGCCCACTCGAATTTTGTTTCATATGGGCTCCGAGAGGCCCTACTGCTGCTGGACGCAATCGGCTGTTTTCTCCACTTCAGCTACTAACGGCTACTTGCACTTTATCACTTTACTATTTGAAAAAGCTCAGCGAGAACAGGGGTGACTACAAAGCTAGGACATGCGTATTTTTGGGTCAAGTGCCATGTGCCCTAAGGAGCTCCAAAACCGTTTCGCCAATGTTTCCGATTAAAAGGGACTACTTCTGTATCATATAATGACTGGTATACAGCTTCTCACGTCATATAGTCGAGGTCCATTTACGTATCAAACAGTAGAAACTCGGGAATTAGCACCGAGCATCGAAAACGGGTCATGTTTCGGCGATCATTAGCATCGTTTAGCCTCTCGCTTACAAGGTTTTCATGAGTTCTGACATAGGTTTCACACTCCATACATAAGTTGTGCGAAATCCTTTGGTATGTTATCTTAGAGTTGTACGACTACTATTGTTCATTTCTCAGGGAGTTGCATTGAGATTGAAGACGTAGGAGTGAACGGATTCGACTCCTGAATAGACCATAAAAAACCTATGTCTTAGAAAAGTCCCGCTGTTCCTCCTCTTTTTCTTTGCAAAATTTGTTATGCATCGTTGGGTGTTTTTTTTTGCATCCGCTTTTTTCAGGCACGCGGCCAAATTCCGTGACATGGGATAGGGAAGCTTAGCAGGAGGGCACTTTGCGTGAAAACCCTAGAATTTGGGATACATGCATTGAGCAGCCCCCTGGGGGATCCCAGAAGAGATCAACCTTGGCTGCGAAGATATTTTCTAATTATAGTTTTTATTACCTATACTTATTTTAATACTTTGACAGTCCATCTTCACTGTTGGATTGGTCTTCTCAGTGTGGACCACATTCGCTCCAGACTCTTCTATCTCGGGCTGCTCGCATCCAGTTTGTTTCTTTCTGCCATAGCGACCTGGAAAATGTGTCGGACCAGACCACTACCTACATGTTTCAAAAATTCTGTATCCGGAAATTTCCTGTGGAACCTAACATAGTTAAGTCTAACTACTCAGGTAAAAAGTTCAAGCAGAAATTGAGGAATTTTGAGTAGGAATCGACACTTTTTTAAAGAATAGAATTCTACCCGGAGAATCTGGAAACAAGAAAACTTCTAGAATTTAGTTTGTTCCCACTCGAATTCACAGGTGTTTTTCTACTCGAAGTTTTTCACCTGAGCATCTATTTATTTATTTGTTTATTTATCTGATACACCGAAAAATAAATCAGTGCACAGTAATGTAATATTGTTACTGGCATCGAAGTACTGACTATAATACATACAAGACTGAAGCAACATAAAAAAAGCACTTTCACTGAGGGGTTCTAAATTGAGCCATATTAGTGGAGTTATCCACAAGCAGATGCACACTCCTTACTTACTTGTTACTTGAAGACCATATTGTTCCTCCTTACTCGTGAGGGGGGGGGGGGGTAGGTTCTCCCCTCTCCTTCTAAATCCTCGGCGGTCATTGCCTTCACATTACCATGATCATTTCTCCAATTTGTTTTCACACTGGATCAGGTGGGTTCCCCTCAAATTCTACTTTCGATCACATACGCAGCTGAATTCGCATCATATCACTAGTTTCCTGAGTCTTCAATGGATTTTTTCATCTTTTTGCACTTCAGCTATCGTTCTATTATTAAACGCAAGGATTGTAGTCTTGCTACCATCATTCTGGTGGTTTTTAATGGAAATGTTCCCATGGAATTTCTCCATGGAATCATGAAATTCTTACCTATGCATTCCAGCCGAAATGCGGTGAAATGGCTGTTCTATGACGGCACCGGCTTTTTCTCAAAAATTTCTGTGTTTGCTTTCATTGCACTTAGCTGCTTTCATTTCTTGCTACGGTTTCAGATGTCTATCTCTTCGGATTCTTAAGCGTACGTCCTCGCTTTCATTTTCTTTCGAGGATTCTTCTGCTCAAGTTAGCCATTTCAGGTTTTCACAAATATCAAGCAACTTCTCGATCCCCCAACCTTTTGGCCTTCACTCCTTGGATTCGTAAACCTCCAAGGTAGGCGGAACTTTGCCATTTTAAGAGTACGAATTGGAGGGAGTGGTGCCAAGTCCCAATATCACAGCACTTCTCGCTTTTTCCGGCTCTCATTCGTTTGATGCCTCGTCCATCATACAGCTTTTAAGGTGAAAAATGACGCTGAGCAGCGTAAAACGTGTGATTGAGGCACTTAGCAGAGTAGCCCGTTCAGACTCGCGAGACTCGGAAAAAACTCGCCACACTCACCGCACTCCCTCGATGCTTAAAAGGCGTTTTTCCGTCACCTGGTGTCCTTGACGTCTCTTTTTTTTCGGCAAGAACGTACTCGTTGGAACACAGTTTTTTTTCTGGAACGGTGTAATCGATGAAAGCGTTCGGTATCGAGACTCCTCGACTCATGCCTCGATACCCGCGTGTTATCCCCAATTTTGTACCGGTTTTTGTAGGGTTTTTGTGCAGCCGAGATGCGTCGCAGCGTCGATTCCGCTTCGCCAGCTCCGCTTTTGTCCGGCGCTGTGTTATTCGAGGCAGCGCTAGTTATCCGCTGGCCGTTCATCATCGGGACCGTATATGACGTGCTGGGCCGGCTACTGTTGTTTTGCTACGACAATGCGCCTGTTCACGCATGAACTAAGCGGTGTCGCCGTTCGAGAGGTGAAGCGTAAGTAGGCCTCTGAATAGAGGAACATATACTAGTGACCTCTCCTGCAGTAATCAGTAGGCAAAAAGCGGCTTACGACCGAAATTCCTGGAAAAGTGAATCCCGTTGTCAGAAAAACAGAAGGGGCTATCACCTGACGTATGTAGTCAGTACGACAACAGATAGTAGAAATGCAAATCATTATGCAAAGAAGGGATTTCTGTACCATTTATTTATTTATTTATTTATTTATTTATTTATTTATTTATTTATTTATCTATTCATTCACACCTCAAGGATCGCACCAGAGATGTGCTCAAAACCAAACAAATATTTTGCAAAATCCTTTTGTTCACAGTCCGGACCATACCACATGCCCTATTGGTGCTTATCTGCACCATTTCGTACTAGCTTCGACATAACCCACATATTCAGATGTTCCTCTACCGTATCGGAATTAAAACTCTAACATGGATGTTTTTATGTGATTTTTTTCTTCATTGCGCAATAAATAAACAAAATAAAAACAATGAAGTGGAGAAGAACTTATTCATGGAGTGCGAGGTTAGGACAAAATGAAAACACTCGTTTTGCCAGGAAAATGAATCGTTATGACCAGAAACTAAAAATAGGGTTGGGAACAAATCCAGAGAAGAAATTGTTGGAAAATTTCTTCTGAATAGTAGCTTAAGGGAAAAAAGACATGCTCGTTCCTCAATTACTCAGTGAAAAAAGTAAATGTTAGTCAGCTTTAGCAAAAGACATGTATTTTTGAGCACTCCATTGCGCTACAGATTGTTGTCCTAAAATGTTTCGGGATTTGAGAAAAAAACTAACAAGTGAACAAAAAGACCGATAGCTTGTCCACAGAAATTGACGGTGTTAACGTTTTCTATCTGCAGAAACTCTGCCACTACCTTTCATTTCCTTGGTTCAGGTGTATAATTGAGATTACCCTGGGTAAACGTGTTGAAAAATGTTGAGGATGTGTAGAATCGTATGGTGTTAGCACGTTTACCCTGGGTAATCTGATAGATCCACGCGACCCCTTGTTTGATCGCGGCCCAAGAAGATCATTTTGAGGAAATCTAGCCCATTCATAAACCTCCGACCGGACTCATATGGTTCGATGCGCTGCGTACTCATAACTCGCGCGAGTTCGGTAGCGAAGATTTAGCGCGTCGTATAAACCACATTGCGTGCGAACGCGTACCCTTCCGAGGTTGCTTCCACAGGAATTGGTTGGTGAATGCAAACTACATAAATACATATAGTTGTCAAAGTTGTACTGCTTGGATCCTATCCTTCAGGGTCTGGACTGCTCTTGAGAAAATTAGTGCACCATTTGTCTGAACCGGAATGTGACAACCAATAATAGTAGTGATGATCGATGGCTGTCAAAAGCATTTTGCGTGTCCATATTCATGAACGCACCCGGGAAAGTTCTGACTTACCCGCTCTTCAAAAGTAGAAGAGTTCTCAGGCTCAAAATAGGTATACTTCGCTAGAACGACTTGTTTTAGCGAGTAATTACGTGTGGCTGTAAAGACGGCAGTTATGCTATACCTTGGTCAAGAAACTCATTCACTCTGGGAGAGCTGGTGGTTCATAACTTTTTCGGGAACGTTCATAAATACGGGCACTGGTATATACTTGCTACATCGGTGCGGATTCTGTCTCAAAAATGAATGAAATGAACTAAAGAATCCAAAGAGGCTGGTGATAAGTAGTCAAAAATGGGCTGGACAGGTTTTTCCAATTTTTGTCTCATACGCTGATTTTGAAACGCTTTTTAACTCATTCTCTAACCCATACTTCCCCTACTGGTATGTGCACGTTCACAGTGAAATGCTTTTGCGTTTCCTCGCAATTTTGCCAGAACCATTTCCCCTCTCCCGCCAGCCTCTCCATCCAAATATAGGCCAACGATCCAGCTGGTCTTGCGGCGCCCCACTGGGCGGCAACAATAAGCAGGCGCCAAGTTATACGAAACATATCCACGGTTCTCGCTGCCGCTTCCTCTCCTTCCCTTTCAAACCGCAATTTCACGGCGGATCCCTGTTCCTCGGGATTTTCAGTGCTGGTCATATTTTTCCTTCCTGAGCAACTAGTTTCTCCAAAATAATTGGAACATTGCCAACTTGGGAACCTTCCCTTTTCCGAGGAAAGTTGGCGTTATCCTGGACTTTCTGTACAGTATTTGTCTACTGCGTGGCAGCTTGTCTTACTGTAGGCTTCGTTTACGAGTCATTTGCGTGCTTCTCGCGGCCACAAAAGATCTCGTGTCATAGTCGTGTCATTGTCCGCAGCCGATCAAACATAACCTCTTTTTGTGTGCCATTGAGACGCGGCAGTTGACGCCTTTTTTGTTTGCACTGTCGCCTATCGCGTTTCATCACTGGGCTTCCGGTCGAGAAGATGACACCCATCCTGGCGTCGGAATTCCTGGACGCGCCCGCATCACGCATTCAGGATTCCATTGCATGCTTTTGAGACATTTTTCTTCGTCAACGGACAGCACTTCTTCGACTGCACTTTTTTTCCTCGAATTAACATGGAGTTTGCATAATTTATTCCGTCGACTAAATGGGTAATACATTTCTATGAGGTGAAGGCTCAGGAGATAGGGCGGTACATTTGTGCTAGAAGATGTGCAGCCAGGAGGGAGGCACACGTTGAAGCAGATTTCTTGCCAAACTGAGCTCTGTTAATCTCGATAAAACAGAAGTGTAAAAATTCAGAGAGAAACAGTGCAAAATTCTTGTTCCAGTAGGAGGAACAAAGCGTGAGAAGGTTCTATGTGTCATGGATATCCAAATAAGAAGGCTATCCTTTGAAAGACCTTTCCTCACTTCTGGGCCCGTACCCAATATACTTTATTCAGTCGGATAAACATGCTCTAGCGGATATGTTACAGTGGATTCGAGAATCTGCTATCCAATAAAAACATATCCGTGGATATGCAAATCCACTGGTTTCACTGCAGGTTATCTTTATCCGGTCGATTTAACGATTCATGATCTACTCCTTCTTCATTTTGTGTTGACTCTCACCGAGACACCGCACTTGCGCCAAGAAACGAAATGTGTAGGGATAAGTTATACTGGATAGCAAAGTGGATAAAAACCAGTGGGAACGGATATATACCCGCTGTGTTTTCTCTCCCACGGTCAAATATATTGGATACGGCTCCAGCTCACTTCTTGTGGGATAAAACCTTGAAGGCAAACTTTCAAAATGAATCAAAACAAATTTATCTGCACCCACATTTTATAGAAATTGTGACTCTAATTCCACTAGCAGAATGTCTTCACCTTTATTTATTTGACTCACTTCATACACCTGTGGGCGTATAAAAGACTAATGTGCGAAAATGATTTGCATTATCTCATTTTTGCATTCATTTTTACTTTTACATCTAGAATTTTACATGGGTATCTCACTTAGTTAGTAGGGTGAGATGTAAGGTTCACTGAAGGTGAGATCGACAGTCATTGTTCCTTAAAAATTTTTCTCGAGCACCCCCTTTTCATACATTAATGGGCTACAAAGGGAAAAACGGATGAGTTTAGGCATTGCAATTACACTCTTCCCTGAGCACTTACTTGGTAGAATCGATGCTGATTACCTAAATGGGTAAACAACATTCGGGAAAGTTTTTAATGCGGTAGTGAAACGAAGACAATTTGAGCGCATTACCGACCCCCACTTTCGTTTCCATCTGAGTAATTCTACTTGTGTTACTGTTTTAGTTTTTTTTTTTCAGGTTACGGTTACTCTACTTGTTTCACAATTTTCGGCAAAAAGCTCATAGGGGTGACTGGTGTTTATTTGCGATAGAAAATTACGAGTACAAAAGCATTAGAACTATCAGAGAACTACTGTTATAGGGTTATGCAGCAAGTGTCATCGAATAAACGCACGTAAACGTCAATGGCTTATCGTTTATTGGGAGCTTTTATTGAAAAAACACGCTCGGGCTTGCAGCACTGTTTACTTTTCCTACTTGCATGCGGTTGGAAATTCTCGCTTCCGTAATTTTTCCTCCATTTTCTTTGCCTATTCGTGGCTTGATATTTACCTTATGGACAATAACTTCAAATTGTATTGAAAAAATAGAAAATTGAAAATATAGGAGTATGTCACTTTTCCTGATACATTTAGTTTCCATTTCGTGCATCTACCTTACGTTTCTAATAACTAAACTATGTAATATGTCCTTTCAGTTGAGGTGTTTTGAGCCTGAACATAGCAATTTCGTGACTAGTGTAGATCAAAGAAGATCCGGACGCGGAGTAACATCCATTCGTCCGTCGCAAACGATCTAGAGCTGTGCGGACAAAACCGCGACACGGTGGAAAACATTG
>JARK01000075.1:55768-76592 GCA_000688135.1 Ancylostoma ceylanicum
GGGGGGACGACCGGGGTTATGCGCAGCACGCTATGCTCTTCTTGGACGTCCTCAGACATTGGTGGGGGTGGAATGCAGGTGGAAATGGGTTCACCCCCAGTTGTACCTGGGGGTGGACCCAAAAATGGGGGCACCTACCCCCGACAATTGAAAGACGTTCCCCCACGTGCCCCCGCAGCTGTCTCCCGAGCGCGTTATTGGGTTCCGGCGGATGGGGGGACGACCGGGGTTATGCGCAGCACGCTATGCTCTTCTTGGACGTCCTCAGACATTGGTGGGGGTGGAATGCAGGTGGAAATGGGTCCACCCCTAGTTGTACCTGGGGGTGGACCCAAAATCGTGGGGCACCTACCCCCGACAATTGAAAGACGTTCCCCCACGTGCCTTCGCAGCTGTTCCCCGAGCGCGTTATTGGGTTCCGGCGGATGGGGGGACAACCGGGGTTATGCACAGCACGCTCTGCTCTCGCTGGACGTCCAGATACGCTCCCCCAACTCAAAAAGTGGGCGGAGCGATTGGGGTCCTACCTGACCATCACCCCCACGAATGTCTGAGTCCAGATACGCTCCCCCAACTCAAAAAGTGGGCGGAGCAATTGGGGTCCTACCCGCCCATCGCCCGCACGAATGTCTGAGATGGGAGGCTACACTTACAGACAACACGGGCTTCGCGGTCCGCCAAATAATTGAGCGCGGTCGGCCAAATATCGGTGCGCGGTCAGCCCGCAATAGCTCTGCGGTCAGCCTGCTGCTAAAATGCTGCCGTGAGGTGCCTACAACGACAGGAATGCTTTCTGAAGCTAATAAGTGGCATTTTACCTATCGAGAGCCACATCGGACATATTGTCCAATCCTTCTTCTTTAAAATCTACTCTAATAAAGCGCAGGATTGTATAATAAAAGGAGGGTCCAGGATTATCATGTCCGACATTGCCACATTTCAATCAGTACTCTCCGGGCGACGTTCCTAGATAGCAGAAAGTTTATACTAAAATACCCGCCTACGAAGTATGTACTTGAGACCAATGCGATCGCTCTCTGAGCGGGAGCTCCGTTCCAAAAATGAACCACGAGTGTCATCCACTCCTCCTGGACGGGGAGTGATCTCCACTCGATCGGTGAAATTTGGTGGTGACATTAGTACAGTCCATAAAAAAAAATCGGCGGACTCCAATTCGGCGGGAAAGGGGCGCGCGGCGCGGTCGCCATCCGATCGGCGGCCGAGATTCTATGGAAAGACGGGTGATCTACGATATCGACCGACCTTGCGAAGCGGCGCCACGCCCAGCAGGAGTCCGCCGATTTTTTTTATAGACTATACCTCCCGTCACATCGCCTTTCTCGACTAAAGGAGTCTGCTATTTCTTACTATATGTATATGAATATAGTTCCTACATCCTTAATCGCAACGTACATTTCACGGGAATGACTTGCGCCTTATCACTACAATGGGCCAGAAGTTTGACTGACCGCGGACAGTACCGCGGTCAGCCAAGCTTTAATTAAGGTACGCGGTAAGCCAAATTTCGGTGCGCGGTCAGCCCGCAAGCCACATTTTGATACCGCGGTCAGCCCGTTCCATTGTCTGAGATGTTGGGTGCGAAACCTTAGTTTTCAACGACCACACTCATAGCGAAATAAACCTCGGCCATTCCACGTCAGAAAAGGTTTACATAACCATAGTGCATCCAGCAGAATTGTATGTAGCCGTGAGATGTTTTTGCTGACAGCTGATTTGTTTAGCAGCCTTTCTCATTTTTCCTGTTGGTGCGATATGTTTTCGTGTTCATTTCTTTCCTACTTTTTGACAGATTCCCTCTCGCTTCACATTGAGCCTTTTTGTTGAGTTTTCTTTTTTTCCGCGAGTTTTTTTCTTCAGCGAAACTATTTTTCTTTCCCACAAAGCAGGTTCGATTCTTTGTCTTATAGAATTTGTTCCTGTTCGTTTACACAAAACCGCAAAACACAGGAAAGTTACAATTACGCAAAAAATTCAAAGCGAGAAATTATGATAAAACCAGAACGTGCCATCTTTAGTGGCGTACGCTTGCGTTTCCCCGTGAAGGGATCCTGTTGATGTAATACTGAGCATGTTCTTTTTCAGTTCCAACGTTTGCCGTCAAAAATGGCGCGAGTGTTGGAAGGACAAATCGCTTTGGTCACAGGAGCAAGTAGAGGAATAGGTGAGTTTACATTTACTTCTCTAGTGTGATGTCACATAGGAAGTTTGCCCACTTTTTTCATTTTAGCTTCTAAAATTCTATAAACGGTTCGTTTCACGTCTGAACCAACGCAGTTGAGAAAGTATAGTAGTGGTAACCAAGGTTAGTGCAGATCCATTTGTGATCATTTCAAATCCACCACTCGTTCCATATCTTCTAGGCTTTCATCATTCACATAAAGGGCAACTCACACTAGATTCACGCGTTAGTCGCGCTTTATACTCACGTATTTATTTTCGGAGAATCTTCCACGGAGACCGACCAACGCGATATAAACGCCCTGGTCGAAAGCACCGCGCGGTGGCTGCGAGGTCTCAAATGCATGCATCTAAGATGCGTCAGTACTGCGACTAGACCTATCTTTGATCGTATAGATGCATGCTCGCCGAACACATGCATCTGATATACAGTCATTCCAAAAAATACCTGCCGCCGGCATCCACCGCCCGTCTGCTGAGCAGCGCCGCGCCTCCTATGCATTATCATACATATAGTCCTTCTCAAAAAGATAGACGGATTGCGCGCGCGGTTTCTTAGTGTTGCGACTGCAGAATCGCGGTGGGACCTACTCGATCCTCTCGCTTGAAGCATGCTCTCTTCGCATCCCTCGTTCAGGCCCGCCGCGATGGTCGCAGTCGCGCGATCCGTCTATCTTTTTGAGAAGGACTGTATATGCTACGACGTGGCTCAGTCGACGTGCAGTGTAGCGAGAGGCAAGTATTTTTTGGAAAGACTATAAGTGGCGCCTAATAATCTCCTGTTTTCGTATAAATGGCCCACGTTTGTTCATTTTCCCAAAAAAGGTGGGATAAACTGCTTATGCGGAATTGTAAGCATCACTCTTGAAAATATTTTCTAATTCATGCTTGGAGGCGGAATCCACGGAAATTTCCATGTTGATATGCATGACTCTGCAAAATCCGCGCACTATGTTAAGGAGGTTTCAGCTAACACATCTGCCTACGGGCCTTTGTTAGATCCAGAAAAGTGACGAACGCAGACGTTTAGGTTGTTCTTCACTTATCAGGCTTTGGTGTAGCCGAGCAAGCCGGAACGTTAGCGGAACAAAGTATTATATCATTCTCGGTTACGGCTCAGAAGCACCAAACGAGAAACTTTTTCTCCTTATAACCCTTGATAAACTTACGGCGAAACCCCGCAACTCGACCATACTTTCCTTGCTCGCAGGCTGTCTAAAGCACAGTCTTGTTGGGTATTGGTTCTTGACTTTGGAGCCTGCGCAGGTTTTCTCTCCACATTTCTTCGTTTCAAGCTATTGTTGGAATTGATAAGAACGATAAGGTTCACCTGATTTTTGCAATGATGTAAAGCTTTCTTGAACATTTTGCGTACATCGTTGGACAACATAAACCGGATATTTTTTTTCGAAAGAACTCGATCCCAAAAAAAGTCGAGAAAAGCCTAATAAAACACTTCAACTTGTCATCGAGAGAGTCTTTATTGCTTTGCCGCTGTGACAGTCGCTCGTGGTTGAGCATAGTTTGGCTTCAAAATGTATGGTTGTGGCTAAACTTCATGCTTTCTGCCCTGCCGTGGCAGCTCCTAGCGATCTGCAAAATGGATGGTGATACAGATGTGTAGGGAGGGAGTGCTTTGTCGATGTGTGACAAACTCTTATCCATTATTGCTGCTTGACTGGTTATTTTCAGTAATTTTCAGGAAGAGGTATAGCTCTACAGTTGGGCCAGTCTGGAGCCACTGTATACATAACTGGAAGAAAACCTGAGAGCAGCTTGCAGAGCCAGTATCACAATCTTCCTACGCTAGAAAACACCGCTGAAGGTAGATCAATTCAAAAAAAAATTACGAAACTTTTACATCTGGTTGTGAACATAATTTGCAGAAATTCGCCAAAGAGGCGGTAATGCTGTGCCAGTTTATTGTGACCACACAAATCACCATGATATCGCAAAACTCTTCGAACGAATCCATGCGGAGAATAACGGGATGCTGAACATTCTCGTGAATGCTGCATATTCAGGAGTTAAGGTTGGGCGTCTTTGATTTCACTGCTGTATGTGTAGTCATCAGCGCATTCAATGAGATTCTTTTTCGTTCCTTCTTTTCTTTTTTTACTCGTTCTCAAGGAGGAGATGTAAACCTGTTCTGTGTAACTGGTTATTAAATGCTTCAAAATGATCAAATTTTGTAGGATATGGCTGACTCTGGATCCATCCCTTTCTTTGAAGCCGATCCTCTGTTATGGGATTCCATTAACAACGTTGGATTGAGGAATAATTACATATGCTGCGTCCATGCTGCTAAGATGATGACAAAAAGAAAGTGAGTGAATATCGTAGCCTACGTCTATGAATCAAACGCTTTCCTATTGATGAAAAATTTAAGATCTGGTCTCATTGTTAACATTTCCTCTGCTGGTGGTTTGCAATACACGTTTAATGTTCCATATGGTGTTGGCAAAGCAGCGGTATGTTTGGACCTATACATTGTTATGTTTGTAAATGATTCATCTTTGAAGGCTACCGTTATGTTTTTTCAACGAATGCACTGACTTTGTGAATTTACAGCTGGATCGAATGTCCGCCGATATGGCTGTTGAATTAAATCCTTACGGAGTGGCAATAGTCTCGCTATGGCCTGGTATGGTACGAACTGAGTTTTCAGCGATACTGAGGGATGAAAACAAATTGGAGAAAATGGTCCAGCAATCCAAGGTTCTTTTATTCCCAGTCTTGAGCTATTATGGTCTACAAATTATGCATTCGTATGGTTTCCCCTTACATTCTGTGCGGATCGGTCGTTGTTCACCTCATGAAAAAGTAAAACAGCGTATAAAATGGTATTTCTTTCATTGTGTCAACCACAAAATACCCAAGACTGTTTCTCAACTGTTTATTGTTCACACAATCATGGGAAATTTTTATCCGGCGAATGATACTACTGCTGTGTGCAGGCATAAATAGAGGAAGTTTGGCAAGAACACTGTGTCAGGAAGCAGTTGAGGTCTTGTTCGATGAAATTTTTAGTTGTTACGATAAGACCACTCTGTAAGGAACGAAATGCCTTGCAAACATTACCCTTACATTGATTTACATATATCGTTCAACTTATGCAGCACATCAAGAAGTAATCCTGATTTGATTATTAATTTGTGTTTTATTGTCAGTTAAGGGGACGGAAGTTATTAATTGTCGAGTACATCATAACCATTTCGTGAAAAGTTGATTTCGAAGACCATTCTAATCTTACTCATTGCAGGAAGCTTTGGATAAAGCATTCAAGCAAAGTGAGTCGACGGAGTTCGTTGGTAAAGCTGTCACTGCGCTGGCCTCCGATAAGAAAGTTATCAGGAAATCCGGAAAGGTATTGATGACCTACGACCTCGCACGTGAATACGGGTTCAAAGATGTGGACGGTGAGCATTATGTCTGTCTGTATATATAAAAGTGAAAGTTTGTATGTTTGTATTATATGTATGTTCGGAATAGAAATCGCGGAGAGTGAACCGATCCGGACTAAATTTTGCACGCAGGTCCAGGACGGGCCGGCGGAGGTTATAGGATACTACTGACCTGACCTTATTGGTTAGGTTATCGATTATATCGATTTTATTGATTTTTCGCTATTTTTGCCCAGGGACTGGCAGAAACATGCCTGCTGGGGTTACGTCATACGCTGAACACAAATATGACAACTGTTTTGGGTGAGGGTACCGATTTATTGATTTTATCGATTTTTCCATTTTCACTCGGGTCGGGCGGGGACATGTCGTCTACTGGGGTTCTCCAATGTGCTGAGCAAGAATACGACGACTCTTCACGAGGTTATCAATTAATCGGTATTATCGCCTTTTCTCACTTTCGAGGGGGTGATCACCAAAATGATGAATACTGCAAATCGAAGTACATATTTGTATCCTGATTATTCGCATGAGCGTGAAAAGTTAGAGGTAGTGAAACTCCCGAGCGAAGCCGGGTATGCCGTCTAGTATTCATATAAAGTGAATCAAAGTTGCAGTTGCTTTCTGACTATTTGAATTATTATTTCGCCTCGTTTATTTGCTGATCTGCGATGCATCTTCGTTTCCAGGCGGATTGCCCATGGATATTCGCTGCGTCGCAACCGCGTTGGAGTTCTTCGGGTTCAACCGAACAGCCTCTGTTGTGCCGTCTTTCCTCAGAATTCCTCTCTGGGGAATGCACTTTGCTTCTTACAAATTCCCTATCAAGATCTGGTGACACCATCCTCGATGCGCAGTTTTCTTCATTCACTGCTGTTTTCGTCTAACCTCATCTGAGTTTCCTTCTTTCACGTTGTAGTGGGTAAGCAAATTATGAGCTGGGACGGATGTTCTCTGTCCTATGCATACGCTCCCCAACTTTCTGTTGGTAGTAGTTGATTTCGATTACGGTGACCTTCGGCGTTGTCTGTGTGAATTTCGATGTTCCCCACTAATTAGTTCGTTTTCGCGTTCAACCTACCTCGATGTACAGTTTGATGTAGATAAAGTGTATGATACCTTGATGTTCACCGGCCTTGAAGTTTAAGTATCTCACTTTTCAAGTGCCCACAATTTGACGAGATTGTGATTACCCATGTTCCTGGTGTTCCACCAGGAGATGCAATTCTGCTCTGTTTTGCTTTTTTTTTTATCTTGAGTAGACTATCTGTACGGTTCAATGATTTCCTCCCTCTTGGGTGAAGAATTGGTACATAACAGCTAGTGTAGGTCAATCATCCTTGCACCACAGGCGGTGTATTCTGCCGAGCCGCATCGCCTTCACTTATGCATGAGTGCAGCGGCGCGGCAGAGCACACAGTGCTATTCTTTTATGCAAGGATGGATGACTTCCACCGTATTTGAAGTAGGTTAGTTTAAAAGAATATTTGCAATGTAATTCCATTTCCTGGGCAGTCCTTTCCTCACAATGGAGTGGAACTCATTCGTCTTCAGCCCGTAGTGGAGGGTTCAATGATTCAGTTGGTCTTTGGAAATTCGTGAATTTCAACACGCACCAAAGAGGATTGACTGAAAAGGGCAGAGAGTTGCAAAGACAAACTGTGTGCGTACTATCGGGCTGGTGCGAAATTAATTGTCGAAACGGGCGCTTCAATTCAAAGTGGTACAACTCGGCTGAAACACAATTTAGTTCACCAACTTAACACCGCTCAATTTGCTGCATCTTCCCGAAAAACACAGTGAGAGCCACATACATGCATACCTCTGCAATAAAAAGTGAGATCGCACGAATCTGCAAACTTTTGGGATGGGATTTCAGCATGCCTCAGATCAGCGACCTTTTGTGGTAGCAGATTTGCATATGGAGCGTGGAAGAAGTGATATTCTGCAGGGAAGGGTCTAAAAAATGAGGAGAACCAGTGAGAACCAGATGTATGCGAAAGTACGATCTACGAATCACGATTTACGGTTATTTTTGCGATTTTTACGGATCATGACCCCCGAAAAAACAGCCTAATCTCTGTAGGAGAATCGTGAAAATATATTATATCAACGACTGGAAAGAAGTCCATCATTGACCACATTTTTGCCTTTCCTTTCCTGACTATGCTAAGCTCCCGCACGGTCTGCCTCTTTCGTTGGTCAAAAAATTCTATTATACTTTGCTTTCTGACGTTAATCACAACACATTCGAGTTCATCTTGAAATCACAAGCGCATTAAAGCCTGTTTGCTCCATACACACAACGTATTGCAGGGTCACCCAATGTATCGAGGGTGTCTACATGTAGGGTGCAGGGTGTATACAGTCGTTCCAAAAAATACTTGCCTCCGGCATCCACCGCCCGTCTGCTGAGCCGCGCCGCGCCTCCTATGCATTATCATACGTGCTGCGACGTGGCTCAGTCGACGCGCAGTGTAGCGAAAGGCAAGTATTTTTTTGGAAAGGCTATATGCACATACAGTGGGCGTCGATGGCAATGACCCCTCCCCCCTCTTCAAAATGTCTGGGATCGTTAGTCCATAGGAATTCCAAGTAGAGATGTGTCCTTGAGAAATATTCCATCGCCAGTTCAAGTTTCACTAAGGTATCGAAAAAAGAAAAAAAAAACGAATGAGATCCAATGCAAAGTGAACAAGACGCTACTTGAAAATTCGCCAACAATGTCCTGTCACTTGAAGAAAATTGGTAAGAAAGAGATGATGAGTAGTTGAATTTTGTGTGAGCAGAGAAAAGAACACCAGCGTCGAAACCTGCAAGTCTGTCAAGTAGTTGATCTACAGGTATTCTAACAAGCCAGTTCTTACTGTCCTTTTTGGTATTAGGGAACTGGGCATGTGCAACAAAAAAAGGTTTTTTCAGGATGTAGGCTTATAGTGATGACGAAATAAAAATCGAGTAAATTTACTCAATTCCAATAACAATGCGAAGGTCCATCCGAAAATCGGACATTCCAAAAACACAAAGTTTCACAGCCCTTATTTTTGTCCGCCCACAGGTGTATCCACCTCTCCCTTTCCTGAGAACCTATTCGAATACCGACTGTGCATGATAGATTATTCGATCACACTATGCTGTACGCTTAAAAATTTCTTCGACTATTTAGTGTTAGCAACTTGTGTCGCCCACAACGGATTTTTTCCAGACATGTGCGCTGTAACTTTAGAGTTTGGACCCTATTTGTGGTTGAGAGTTCAAGGACACGGACGCTGAGCATGGAATATTCACACGATGCCGATTTATTTGAACATACATATGTTGTTGTTTCTCTTTTTTTATAGTTTTAGGATTTTTCGATTGGAGATTTCAAATGGTCCGTGATAGCTTTGTTTCTAGGGTGAGTGCCCATGGATATCCGTTGCGTCGCAACTGCGTTGGAGCTCTTCGAATTCAATCGCGAAGCCTTTCTTGTTCAGTCACTTCTAACGTTTCTTCCCTGGACAGTGTAGCATTTCTCCCCGAATCGAGTGAGCTATGTAGATTCAATGTCCACTTCTCCTCGTTCATTGGCTGTCTAGACCGATCTTCTTCTCATTCTACGTGGTGTAGATAATACGCGAATAATGAATGACTGCTTTGTTCTCCGTCCTTTTACGCGCTCCCTTCGCTTTCTGTTTTTGATGACTGTTTTTGATTACGATGACCTCGATGATGTGAGTGTACATTTCGATACTCTCTCACTTGTCAATCCGCCTTCGCACCACCATGAGACGTTTCATTCAATGTTTATCTGTGTCATTTTATAATTCGGTGTAGATAAAATGCATGTTACCTCGATGTCTACCATGTAACCCTTAATTCGATGAATTTGAGGCCCCGTTTTCAGAAGGTGAAATGTTGGTGCAAGCCTTGGTGTCGAGCTGCTTACTCCGCTTTTCTTTTAAATTTTAGCTTTCCGCAGAAGGCTTGTAGCGTTAAAGGCACCGTTCCGCCTCAGAGTCGTTTCTGGGATTTTTTCTCAATCAAAAAAGTCTTCAGGAGCTACTGGTCATGGTGGCATACGTGATTGTGTACGAGACTGTCGAAAAACCTGTTTTCGAGCATCAATTCACGGCGAGCTTGTTGGCGGAGCCGAAGGGTAGGGTCAAGGCGGAAAGACGAGGTTTCTGAGTAATGCACTCCACATCTTCTGGAGAGATTTGTACTCTTCACGAAGGTTCTTCATCATCCATTCCTTGGCAGGGTAGGAAAAGAGCTCCACGGTAACCAGCAAGGGAGCACATGATGCGAAAACTCCGTAGTCCTGCTCTGGCTCCGCCCACAATCTCCAAAGAATTCGTGCTCAAAAACAGTCTTTTTGGCAGTCTTGCACGGAATCACGCTTACACTTTGATCAAGAGCTTTTAAATATTATTTCCATTTGACAGTTTCGAGAACGAATCTGAGGTGGGAAGGTATCTTCAAAGTTAGTGAGACGCTGGATAGTGAGACTAGTAGCAATTCTTTTTTTTTCTGGCCTTCACATACGGTCCTGTAGTTAACTTTGGTAACTTGCTCAGTTTACATGCTTGCATACCCATCTACGATTGATAGAATATCACATCTAACTGCAATTAGTTGGAGATGTTCAGAGATACAAAGTATTAGGTTGGTGCAAAAGAAATGGCGCATCTTCCGGTTCACTTTATTTTTTCCCATAACCTGAATGAACGGAAACCTCGGTGGACGATCTATTTGTTTTGAGTAGCAGGAATCATTGTTCATTGCATGAGCAGGTCCCTGAGGTCCTGTGCAGTGAAATTGGAAGACTGAGAAGCAAAGAACAAGAAAATTCCGTTCTCAGGTCGATAACTTTGCCAAACTTTTGACATCCTGATCTAATGTATATTGGACTGTATTGCTCGCGCTACTGGAGAACAATCTTCGAAATCCAAAAAAAAATGAAGGGCGAGATCTTTGGAAACTTTCAACATTTTCATGACTACTAGCTCCAGCCAACGTCTCCTATACCTACAGCACAGAAGGGCTTGCATAGCTCTATTAGTATGAAATCATATCTGGATGTCTGGATGCTATTTCCAAAAAAAATTACATGGTTTTGAAAAATCTCTTCCGCACCAACTTATTGTATTCCACTATGAGCGGTTTATCATTTGAAGGAGAAGTGCCGGTTTTTTCTCAAGTGTCTTTAAAGTGCTTTCGAACAAAGCGAACGTGGGGTACGTTTGCAAGAATTGGAATTGGTTTTCGAACCTGAGAAAAGGTCTCAGCAAAATTCCTTGATTAATGTAGGATTGGCAGGCAAGGTTAATGTCGGGGCTGTATCTGTTTCACATCTATCGTGGCCATTCTCTTTGTTCGTTTCTCAGTTCGCTTTCAGCACGATGGGTGACCTCGGCAATTTCGCGTCGATTGCTGTTACAGCAGTTGCGACAGCTTTAACCGGTCGAATCATATAAAACTGCCCCCCTCCCAACACAACTTTGAAATGGTCGATCCGTAGTGTTTACGTGTTTTTTTCGCTTTTTTATGTTTTTACAAAATCTCGCTCCAGATTAGACGGTGGAATCACCTTTTTTATACTTCACACAGTTCTGAAATGAAGAATTCTTCTATGATAGGCACAAGTGTCGGGATGGAAACATTAACAACATCATAGATTTTTTCACCGTTGTTTTTAAGCTAGTTTCACATGTCCACTCTTGGTCTACAAATGGATTTTCAACATACAGTAGCGGTCAAAATGATATGATCAGAGGCACTGTTGAAGACAGAATTTCAAACTATAACTCAACTAAGGATTGAGCTATTTTGATGAAATTTGAGGATGTGGTGAGGGTCTAAATGTTCTTTCTTTCCCCTGCTTGACACTGGCATAAACTGCTTCTAAGCCGATCTACCGCATTCCAAGTGCAAATTCACTGTTTTATTAACAGTATGGTTTTTCTACTGCTTTGCGACACCTCAGCTCTGGAAGAAATTTTTCTAAATCGTACCGTAAGCGAGCAATTTGCTATACAATTTGCGTTCTAAGGTTCTTCACTTTACATTTAAAAGTGGGCCGGTCAAAAAGTCGCATGCAAGTGAGAAAAAAAGAATTTTTCATAATTTCAGACTAAGAAGCATTGATCCCGACTGGGAATATTTCTGTGATATCCGCTTCTAGCAGCTATCCTGATATTAAAATATGAACTGTTTTGCTATTCATATGCTTGAGATATATTTAGACCCAGTTTTTGGTGATTTCGATCAATTAATTTTGTCCTCCCGTTCAAGCAGCAAAGGAAGCGCAGTAATAGCATAGTGGTGGAAATGACAGGCAATTATGTGCCCAATCTGTACCTACTCTTCCTTTCTCCCAGTAGTTGAGAGTAAGAATGCTGGACAAAATCAATGAAATCTGAGAAAGTTGATGTTTAAGCTCAATAATCCACATTAATTGAGCCTGTGCCAATGCTAAGCTGCCACTGGAAAGCGCCCATAGAGTTTTAATACATGCTCAAATTTGGGTTGAATAACTCAATCCAGAGACGAGTTACAACAAAAGATTCCCTAGTCAAAATGGCTCTGATCATATCATTTTGACCGCTACTGTATTTGCAGATATACATGATTTAACGTTTGTCATATAGGCTAGCACTGTACATGAATTTTCTTGGCGAACCTGACATTATCCAATTTCACTGCACTGTCAATTCCGCTTCTGAAATAGTGAATTCCAAAAAAGATATTGTAGCCAACACTAAAATTGAGCTGAGCATTTCAGAATGAAGGTTGTGCTGCTTGCCTGTCTCGTTTCTGCCGCATCAGCTCTGCCGTTCATTGGTTCCGTCCAATCAGTAGCAGTCACCGGCAAACTCACCTGCAACGGAAAGCCAGCAGAGAACGTGAAGGTGAAGCTGTATGAGAAGGAAGTCTGTGAGTTTTCATCACCTTCGTAATTTGAATACAAAACATTTGAAGGAAAAACCTTTCCAAAGTCCGCATGCTTCGTTAAGGTTATCCAGGGTAAGCGTGGCAGTACCACACGAATTCACCTATTAATTGTGCGGGCGTCAACACTTTTACTCTTGGTAATTCTCGATGGTGATGCATCCAGGCCCAGGGGGAGTTTTGCTGTAGATACAGAGTGAATATATTAGATAGCGAGGTATCTCACCGAAATGGATGTCAACCTAGACTCTTCACATAATGGAGGCCAACATGGGACGTACTCGAATTTCCCCATAGTAATGGTAGCTGGTGATCACGTGTTTCAGTTGTTTAGCCAGTTAATGAGATGTGAATCATCGAATGGGGAGTTGTGAGTATGTCTTTGCTATGTGTCAGCGCGATGCTAATTGCGATCTATGACTGCGCAGGTTTGTCTTGGACAGAACTTTATTTGGCTGACATTCGGGTGTGAGAACTTCGGAGGTCAATAGAGACAGATATTAGGTTGTTACATAAGTTTCCACTGTTTTAAAATTCTCGACAAAAAAGGTTCATTAAAAATCTAATAACAGCAACTATAAGACGATGTATACACCGCAATGGTGGATGGACTTCAGGCGTTTTTACAGCAAGAGTTTGGCTCTGCTGCTTCAGAATTCAGTGGACTACGAGGCAAAGAAGGGGGTCGGGCAGTTGTGGAGGTCACTGACTCTGGCAAATCGGTTCTCGCACGGATCGCATTCTTGTGATCTGACAACTCAGGCTCAGTTAGAATAAGATTTGTGCTACACAATACGCAGCTGAAAATTCCTCCGTGAACTCTTTGCTTTTGCAAAGAGATCGACAATCAAAACCTAGGTGCCCTTCGCTGTGTGGCAAAATGGTGTGATTTTCACAGAATGCTCAGAACTTTCCATGAAATTCTCCCAATTGGTGTCCGCAAATGTTTGACGTTTTAAATCACAGCAGAAGAAATCTCGCCCTAACTCTGGATAGAAAAATTTTAAAAAAAGGAAAAATTAAAATTAGCACTACCTCTTTCTATTGCATACTAATAAAACCTACCCCCTCATCGAGAACTATCGTGAGGGCATGTCGGAGATAGTTTCTTAACTGTTTCACAGGCACGTTTTCTGTTCGGACATAAGAATGGTAAGTCAGAGCTCAGTCCTTAGAAGTGAATGGCACTCAACGTCGGCGAGAACCTCGTACACTGACTAGCGTGCTCCCTGACATTTATTTTGCTACTCGAGAAGTCAGGAAGACAGGTACAATCCGACTCTGCGACAATCTTTCTCCTAACTTACCGAAATACATAAATACCAACAGAAGAGCAGTTTACTCTACCATTCATACTTTTTTACCAAAAAAAAAGGAAGTTCTTGCGAGATTGAATACTTCCTCTAAAAAAGTGCTGAACAACAAGAACTCGAGATTTTATTAATAATCATGTAGTGTATAAGTTGATGGTTTAGTGTCTATTCATAATCCTGTCCTAATTTATTAAATTCTACTTATATCTTATTTCACATTTTGAGGTATATTCCGTATTCTCGCTGTTTTAGTGCTCGACAAACTACTTGACGAGAAATTCTCCGACTCAAAAGGAGTTTTTAGCCTAGCCGGTAGCAAGAAGGAGCTCACTACCATCGACCCGAAAGTGAACATATACCACAAATGCAATTATGAAGGAGTGAGTGACCATTCATATAATGTGGAGGAAGACAGAGTAGCCTCAAAGGTTTCATAGATTTTCTAAGCACACAGAGCACTTTATTGTGCTAGGCAAAAGAATTGGCTACCTGCAAGGGAGGGATGAAGAATTTTGAAATGAGGTATCTCTCATCATATGAAGTTGAAGATGCTGATCTCTAAACTTTTTCCCATTTTTGTTATGATGTATCACTTAAAGTTATGAATGCTTATGAATACTACACTCGATGTTATGATTACTAACATAGTGCTTTTTTCCGGCTATCATCTCATCGAAGGATAGTTTCAAAGTTGCGGTCATGCATTTTTTTTTTTGAATTAGTGCACATGGAGATTATATGAAAGAGATGATAAATTCGAAGTCCGTTTTGCAGCATACTGCCGTTCTTTAGGGTCATAGAAGGTGGAGATGGAAAGTTAATCTATACTAGGAACGGGAGCACACGTACTCAGATAACCGGGCAGCTCAATAGCAGCACGAACGTGTTTCTCCAGCAGTAATACTTCGGTTTCAAACCCCAAATCGGGCGTGGCCTTCCCCCCATTCCTGCCATCGTCCCCCCGATTAGTGCTAAAATAGGGGACCACGTTGATGGCAGCACGTGAATCTAGGATGGCAGCAATGTCAATGCTGCAACGCAGCCATATCCCGCGTTAGTCCTGCCATTGTAGCGACAAGAACGGAGATATAGCTGCGTTCGTCCTGCTGGAATGGATAACAAGTCGTTCCGGAATGTCCAACGCAGCCCGAACACGTTTCTGCAGCAGTTACACCGCTGAGCCAAGGCTTATTTTGTCGCCCCACGAGCTGCGTTCCCGTTTAAAAGGCTGCTATTTGTTTTTTTTTGAGGGGGGGGGGGGGGGGAATGAGACGAAGGGCTGGATAACATGTCGTAAACCAGGGATGGCAGTTGAAACTGGACGAGTCTTAGATTCAGCGGAGTTCCTAACGCAGACTCGGGTGAGCTCATGGTTATTCAAGATTCCTCAAAAATGTTCTCGAACGCGTGCGCGCCATCAGCTGCAGCGCTCGATGGACGCAGGCGGAATTCCGCATCCGCACACGTCCGCAGCCCAGCATCTCGCCTGGCCAATTGTTGCACTGGATCACGGATTTATCCGGGCCTCAGCCGGCCAGACAAGCCTCGCACAGCTCGCCTAATCTCTGCCGGAGCGGAGACACGACTGAGCTCCGACGCTCAACGACCGGCTTATATACACCTCCCATGGGGCGGGACATCACGTGACAATGAGGGGGATGAACGCAGGACATGAGGGGGTAGAACGCAGGTTCAACGGAACCGCGGTTGACCTGGCAGCAAGCTGCCCCCTTAACGCAGCCGAAACACAGGGTTTGCTGCTCTCAAAACTAGGAACGCAGCAATTCTTTATCATGCAGCAATGTCTGCCTTCCACTTCCTGGGGGCGTGGCTCAGCAGATTCTGCTGCGTTTGCCTTGCCCAGTTATCAGAGAAGTCACCCATTGCGTTATAGCAGAAGGGGAGAACAAATTTGAGATCAGCGTTCACAACTGTGTATGAAGAGATATATCTCATTAAGAGATGCTGCGGAGATCAAGTATCCATCCCTTGCTAGAAACCTTGCATTTATTGAAGCACATTTTTTTCCTTCCATTCTTTTCTTCCTACAAATCACCGCTGCTGTCTTCAGATTTGCTACAAGAAGATTTCCGTCAAGATTCCTAAGAACTTTGTGACGGAAGGAGAAACTGCTGACAAAGTGTTCGATATTGGAGAGCTCAACCTTGCTGGAGCGTTCTCAGGAGAGAGCACAGATTGTCTCAACTGAATACTTGTATAAATATTAGATGATATAGTTTATCTACCTAGCATCACGTTCTCTTCGGCGGCGCTATATGCTTGATGCCGGCAGCAATTGCAGCTATATATTACGTACTACATGCATTTTGTACAATACTACGAGGAAATAAGAAAGCTCCCCTCTTACAATATGTTCCTTTTTCCCTTTTAGCATACCTCGCTTTATTATACTACGGATACATCTATGTACGACAAATATTTTTTAGCGTACCCTTACTAATAACCTACATGGCAGTTTAGGAGATATCAGTCCCCAGACAAATTTGACCCATTGCGGACCTCGTGATGCACATGTGGCATCACGATTTCGTGTCCTCGTATGACCATTTGATGGACACACTGCCTCATGTTATGCTTTTATGTTGGAAATTACTCTTTTTTCTAACGACCCTTTTCCAGAGCTACATTATCAAACACAGAAAACAACGGGTTACACTGGACAGACCGACGCCTAGACATTAATTGGCCACCCATGCAAAAATATGCTCGTTCCGCAATGTGTTAACCGCAGTAGGTCAGGGATAACCTAACAGACTTCGCGGAAGCTCCGAAATTGAGAAAAAGTGACGAAATTCGTTCATTATTGACCTACCATCACCTTGATAACCTTGACTCCCGTTGATCGTCGGGTATACCAAGCGGGCGCCAGCAATCCTTCCATTTGTCCCTCTCACGTGCCAGGGTGGTCCTATGCGTTCTGTCCGTTCGAGAGACACGAAAAGCGTCATATCGTTCTTTTAAGGATTTCGTGAAGAAGTCTGACCATCGGGTCGGTGGTCTTCCTGTCGTGCGCTTTAGGTTCCGCGGAGTCCAGTCGCTGACGGCTCTCGTCCAACGATGGTCGTTTAGGCACATCACGTGTCCGGCTCACCTAATCTTACTCAACTTGGCATACACGGCAGCGTCCCTGATCTTCGACTGTTGACGTAGGGTGGAACTCCGTATTCCCGCCCTCACTTGCGTGAGGCGGGTCAGTCCTAGCATCACCCTCTCGATGGAGCGTTCGATGACGCTGACCGCATTCTCATCTTGCTTACGTAACGCCCAGGTTTCCGAAGCGTAAGGCAAAGCAGGGAGAACCGTGTTGTTGAAGAGGTGGACACGGAGCCTGGTGTTCTTCGTCTTCTTCACTATGTCCTCGAGCTCCCCAAGCCGCTCGTTTCCTCCTGCCCAGCTCTGGAGCGAGGCCGTTCATCGTGTTGACTTCCCGGCCTAGATAAACGTATCTGGAGCATTTAGAGATGGTCGTTCCGTTGAGTGAAAATGGGGCATCTGGGACCCATCCGTTAATCATGAACATCGTCTTCGTTAGATTCAGTTGGATACCGATGTTTCCACACGCGTCGTCGAAGTCGGCCAGCATACGTTCTGCTTGACTTATGTTAGGTGTTATAAGGACGATGTCATCAGCGAAGCGAAGATGGTGTAGCAGCCGGCCGTCTACTCGCTTTCCCATGTTGTCCTATTCCAACCTTCGCATGACGTCCTCGAGGGTGGCGGTGAATAGTTTCGGCGACACAGTGTCGCCTCGTCGAACCCCTCTCCTGACGTCGATGGTGTTGTCGTCGTAGTATGGCGAGATTCTGGTCGTGAAGTTGCTATAGAGCTCACGAAATATCCTGATGTATTGAGTCGGTACACACCCTGGTTGCCCATGGCTTCCAAGACTGCTTCTGTCTCAACGGTGTCGAAGGCTTTCTTCAAATCGATGAACGTGAGACAGAAAGGCATCTTATACTCTCGCGATACTTCAATGAGCCTTGTAACGGTGTGTATATGGTCGATAGTACTGAATCCTTTCCGAAACCCTGCTTGCTCTCATGGCTGTCCTTCGTCGAGTGTTCTTTCAATCCTGTTGAGGATTACTCGCGTGAAGAGTTTGTAGACTACGGACAGTAGGCAGATAGGGCGATAATTGCCAATGGCCTGCGGGTCTCCCTACTTGTACAGCAACAGAGTCCTGCTGGTCTTCAATTGGTTAGGTACCTTGCATTCCGACTGGTACCGCGTGAAGAGTCTAGAAAGTGTGTTTACAATAGCTGTCGGTAGACTCTTCAGATGTTCGGGTCGAATCCTGTCGGGACCGGACGCTGTACGATTCTTCACCGACTCGATAGCATGTCGGACTTCGGAAGGGAGAACCGAAGGGATGACATATCCATCCTCATTGAAATGGTATGGAGGAAGGTGGATATGGCTGTCGAAGAGGTCCGAGTAGGAGTCGTAAATGACCTTCTCCATTACCCTTCTAGATGAGGTGATCGTTCCGTCTGGGCATCGGAGGGCTGTCATCTTGGTCTTACGGTTGGCGAAGACTCGGCGGGTGATGCAGATGCTTCTCCCTGCCTCTGCGGCTTCTGCCAACACTGCTATTCGTCTCTCCTTGAGGTCTTCTTTTGTCGCTTCTCTGCACCGTCTTGCGAGCTCGGACGTGAGCTGGTAGTTGCCTGCGGCTCTCGCTGCTCCACACTGGCGTATCAGCTTAAGGGTCTCATGGGACAGTCGTCTCTTGGTGGTTCTCAAACCCTCGGCTTTCTTCGCACTGTCACGGAAATGCTGAATGAGCCGTTCGTATTCTTCGTCGATGTTGTCGACAACGGTATCTTCACAAAAGCCGGCTAACGTGGTGAAGAGATCCCAGTTAATGGTTGGTTTGAGAATCCTCCTCTTGTACTTCGCGGCTTTCTCTCCTTTGCTCGAAAAGAAGAATCTCGCGCGAATGAGGCGATGATCTGAGATGTGTAGAACTTCGGTACAACACCGACGTCGGTCAGGCAAAACCTTCGGTTGACGATGATGTGGTCGAATTCATTATGGTACTCTCCACCGGGCGACTCCCACGTCCATCGTAGGAGGGTTGGCTTCTGGAACTGTGAGTTACCATGGATGGTCTTCGTCGTCATGATAAACTCGGAGAGCCTCTCTCCCTGTTCGTTCCACTGTAGGCCGTGGGTACCGATGTGAAGTTCCTCAGGCGTTCTTCTTTGGCTAATCTTGGATCGTCATCATAGTCCGTCTCGTTTTAGGCAGCCTAGATAACCCCTCGAACCTCGTCCTCACTGACGCTGCCGTACCAGTGACTCTTCCGAGATTAGGGGAACACTCTTTATTATTGCTGTGTGTAGCGTGAAGAATGAAACCCACAGGGAATAGCTTGCTAGGCTCTATTCCCCCGTGGGGGCTGGAGTAGGGTTTCACCGGAGAGTTAGCCGGGCTTCCCGGGAGTGGACGATGGAGCTTATTTGTTGGAGGCGACTCCGAACCGCCTCCCTTGTACGTCCCAGTTACTTGCATGCAGGGCTTTTGATCGGATAGATGTGCAGGATACAATCCGCAGAAACGCAAGCACACCCACGCACGCATGCATGAACATACACACGCAGTGACAGAAAGCATGAATCGTTCCGATGCTGCAGAAACAGGGAGTCCTTCCCCTGAATCCACCCGCGTCTCAGGGCAGGTACAAGGTTGCGTTTGGTCCGCGATTAACCCCCTATCCGCCACCTGGGGACACACCACGTAGCCTTCGCGACTAACCGGCTGTGATCCCTCTATGGGGGAGATCCGTGGATTGACCTACCATAACTCAAGTAATAAGCTAAACTCGACTAACATGGAGCGATCAACGTTTCAGGCCTCGCGATAACAAAGATATGAGGTCACCTACTCCACTAAAAGTATTTCCATAGCGTAGCAATACCAACTCCACTAAGGTTTTCGTTTTCAAAGGAGCATACCGAGCAGGGCATGCCTTCGGACTTTGCGACATTCCTGCACCAAGTTTCAACTTCAATGACGACGTTGAAAAAATTTCTTTATGATGAAAATGTTCGGAATTTTCGTAGCTTTAGGAATAATCCCAGGGGGACATTAATATGATACGAGCTCTATCCTGAACTCGGTGTCATTATTTGATTATTCTGATGAAGATGTTCACGAGAAGTAGTGGAAAAATTTTTACATTTCACTGCGGCTTCTTTTATTGCTAGCTGAGGTCAAACCTGAACATACCATTGCAAAGATTGGATGAAAGTATGCTATTCTTCATTTTTCTAGTTTCATTCACATTTAGGTCTGTGAAGTTTGATTCACAATTTGGCAGTGCTAGCTTTTCCTGCGTGCTTGTGCCTGATCGATGATGATACTTTTTCTTCACTCATTTCTATCTTGTGTTTCCTGCAAGTTCGACGGAATGGCGGCGAGTAGGTTTCACGTGGAAGTAATATTTGTTTCTCATCAGCGTGGCCATACTCTATCTTTTTGTGGCGCACCTAGAAGTGTATAAATAAACCAGTCTGGCCGTCCGGCTGACGCCGGACTTCCAGACTTTTTCTTATGCTCGCTTCGCTCGCATGAGTTCACCTTGCATCCATTCTAGTAGCATTGTGGTCGTGCAATTTTTGTTCCGTTTCCCCTGAATGCCCTCCCCATAAAAAATGGACTGGTCAAAGAGGACTGCTTGCGTCTCCTCTGGTTAGAGCAATTTTATCATTCTCTCAAGCGAAATAGCTAATTGTACCCATATGTAACCGATCCAACCTGGAATGAACACGGGAAATGGTTTATCACTCTTTGTTTATTATGAGTGATCCATTGATAACAATCAGCTTGAACATATAAGAGGACGGTGCGGTGTGCTCAGAGATAAATGAGGGTAGAACACGCAGGAGGGGACGTGATGTGGGTGGAATGGTATGGTATGTGTGGTATAATAGTCACTGCTGAGGCCGGGCG